>OX418220.1:11086874-11196716 GCA_948455865.1 Conomelus anceps
AATGCCGACTTAATCGAGTCATGTTACAAAACATGTTACATTGGACTAGATTACATTTAATATTTTAAGATCAAGATTAAGATTTTAGATTTAAATTTATTTATTTAACAAAAAAATAATAAATGGATACAAGCAAACATACGCCAAAAAGCTGCTTCCTTGCAAAATTAAAAGAGATCAACTTATGGTATAAATTATTACAAATATAGAAGATAAAAATAGAAAAAATCTGAAAAAATTACTATACACTTGAAAATTTATGTAAATGAATCTTATCTGTGGAGCAAATTATATGATTCAAATAAAAGGAATCTAAGTGACGCTTTTACGTAACTGGCGAAGTTTGGACAAAATTCACCCATTCTTGTTGCACCCAACCTTGCAGAGATATTAAATAGATTTGATTTGATAATATTAGGTAGATTTAATAACAAAATTTGAACTCTAGTGGAGCGATTTTCATGGAATATGTTGTCATGCTTTCGGTAGAGTTTAATAAGGAATAGAGAGGAAGAGAAAAGGACAGAAAGTTAATAAATGCGAGAGAAATAAAAATTGATAAACGTGTGAATAGAAGTGTGGATAATAAAGTGAAGAGCAAAGAAGAAAGGAAAGAGTACAATAATTGAGAATAATTAAGTTGAAAAGATAGGGAGAAAAGCAGGATACAGAGAAATAACAAGAAAAGAGTTAAATAATAACAAGGGATCGATTAATTGTCTTTATTGAGGGTGAAGTTAGGACTCTTGGTCCTCTCTACCACTCAATCCAAATGAATGGAATAAGTGGATAAGAAATAGGGTAAGAGAAATAAGAATCAGGTGATAAGAAATGGAAGAAAGAGAATTGTACAAGAATTGAGAATGATTTGTAAAAGAGGAGATTAGATTGGATTATTTTTCTTAATTCATGTAAATTTACAAATTTTACATATGAATGGTTAAAAACAAAATTATCAACATCAGATAGATCACAACATCACAATAGTAAACTCAGATAATGCTATTTTTATAGTGCAAATAATTATGTAGACTACAATGATCCCAATTATATGATATTGATGATATTAACTACGGTAATGACAATCTAAGCGATACAATTACATGAAATGGCGAAGTTTGGACAAATATTCGTCCATTCTTGACACTCAACCACTATAGTTTAAGAGACAGTTATTCTATTTGAATTTAGTTGCAGTTATTTGAGAAAGAGGTAGGGTGAGAGGAATAAGTAGAAAAGAGTGAAATAAAAATGAATAATAAGACTTAAAGTTGTCAAAACCACATTTATTGAAAGCCGTGAGATACTAGGTTCGGTTGCTAGACCATTATCAATCTCAAACTAAAACTAAAGTACAGAGTAGCTGAGTGTAAACTAAACACAGAATGATACTATTTGCTGAGGGAGAAAGTGCCTCTGACAGGCTGACCTTCATTGAAAGTCTGTGATTGGCTGAAAGCCGAAGCAAGTCACGCCCACTGAGTACTAAAATAAGTATCAATTGGTGTGACTTGGTATGGCCATCAGCCAATCACAGACTTTCAATGAAGGTTAGCCTATCATAGGCACTTTCTACCTCAACCAATAGTATCATTCTGTCTTTAGTATATATTAAACTACTCTGTACTTTAGTTCTAGTTTGTTTGAGATTGATAATGGTGTAACAACAGAAACTAGTATCTCACGGTTTTCAATAATTGTTGTTTTGACAAGTTGAAGTCTTATTCTGGATATCGTCCACAATATCACCTTCCCCACTACAAAAAAGTGAAATAAGAATAATAATAATGGATGAGTGGATAAGAAAAAAGGAGTATACAAAATTGATAAATGTAAGAAATTAAGAATGATTGAGTGTTAGTTCTTGTAGAATTAGGGTAGGAGACATTCTTGGACGACGAAAATAATGAGGGTTTTAACAGAAAAAAGGGATAAAAAGATCAAAACACAATGACAATGACAAATTACAAAGACAATGAGAAAGCATTGGAAATCCGCGCTTCTGGCTAAAGGTGTTTTATAGCGTTGATAGCGTAGAATAAATTAGTGCAATTATAAAGCTTGTCTAATATTCTTCGTTATCTTCAATTTTTCATGAGAAATTCCCAGCGATACAAATTAATGTGCTCCTAGAATTATAGTGGGAAGGAGAGGTTCATAATAAATTGTTGTTCCTGAACACCTTTGTAAGCGAAATGGGTTCGAGTGGCACAAAAAACACAGCGATATGTTTTGCAGTGCAACAAGCAATTTATCATCCACTTTTGAGGCCAGGCGACTGAAAAACATAACAACTGAACTGACAAAATGCTTCGGAACTCACATCAAACCCTATCAATCATCAATACACTTGAATTTCAGTTGACGGAACGTGCTATTGCTAAATGTCGAGTCCGATCAGAATAACTTATGTCGTGAATTTCTCAAATTTTCCAATTCTGGATTAGTTTTTGAGATTGATTGCGAATAAAAACTTCCATAAGGTAAGTGTAGATGGAAGATGGATCGGTATAATTTAAAATTTATGAGGTAGATTACAAGATGACGTTGCTAGGGCAATTTTTTGAGCATTTCTGTTAATGGGCATTGAGAAAATGGAATATAACTGACAAAAGAGTTAGAGTAGACTGAACTACTATATTGATGTAGTGATTTTAAGCGTGTAATATCAATAATTAATGACAATAATGCCATTGATTATATTCTTATGAATGGAAATGGTGTTTATTGTGTAATAAATATAAAAAGGTTGAAGAAAAAGAAGAACAAAAAAAAGGAAATACGAAGAGGAAGAAATAAGGAGAGGAAGAGGAGGAGGTGGTGGAGGTTGGGAGGAGGAGGAGAGGGAGGGGGATGGAGGAAGGAGGAGGAGGAGGAGAAGGAGGAGCAGGAGGAGGAGGAGGAGGAGAATGAGGAGGAGGCGGAGGAGGAGGAGAAGGAGGAGAAGGAGGAGAAGGAAGAGAAGGAGGAGGTGGCGGAGGAGGTGGAGGAGGAGGAGGAGGAGGAGGAGTAGGAGGAGGAGGAGGAGGAGGAGGAGGAGGAGGTGGTGGTGGTGGAAGAGGAGGAGGAGGAGCAGAAATTTACGAGAAAAGGAAGCAGGAGATCAAAGAAAAAATATTCATAGATATAGTCTTGTCAAATGAGACATGTTAATAATTGATAATTATAATGAGAATAAATAAAACTTTCATGGTAATTAATTCATGATAATAAGTAATAAATAATTTAAAATTGATATTTTTACAACTAAACGTGGTTTTTTCATCTTATTTGTCTTTACTAATAAGATAAATCCTCTCACATGTATTTACTATATGGTGGTAAAATATTACAAAATGAGATATTTCTATAATTAATAATAATAGTCATTCAATATTTAATATTAATAATAGTCATTAATAATTAATGACTATTTTTTGATAATTAATACATAATAATTATTAAAAAATAATAATTAATATTTTTGGTGAATAAATGTGAGTTTTTATCTTATTTGACTGGACTTTTAAGAGGAATCCTCTCCTAAGGAGGTGAAGTATTACAAAAAATGATGACAGGAGAGTATTATGAAAGCGAGACAACACAAAAGATAATGAAAGTACTGTAAATGTACTACTTATGCAGAGACAATTTCTTCCAAGATTAAATTACTGTATAGTTTTGGCAGAAGGAGAAGGGAATTCCATAGGAAGATATCACATTCATTTTAAAACTAGATCAGTGTAAGATGGTGAAGAAATAATCTTCTCAATAAAAATCAAGAGACCAAATCTCTTGAAAGTCTGGGCTTGATCGTTGGAGCCGAGCTATAATATCCATACAGATTATCTGGATGTGGAGGGCCTTTAGGATGGCTATAGAAAGCAGGAATCGACAGTTTATTGACATTCCACGATTATTAAGAATCGTGGACGGATACGATAAGAAAAGGAAAAGGAAAAAGGATCCTTGGAAAAGATCCAGAGGTCAAATAATGAAAGCACACATACACACAGCTCCGCTATTCACTTTGGAGTCTGAAAAGGTTTGATGAGGAGATTTCCCAATATACATAGCAGACGAAACGAGAAAAATTGGAAAACTGTTTTCTGAAACGACTGAAGAAATGAGATTAGGATTGGGTTGGCGCCAAAGCGAAATAAAATTGGTCATTTTGTGAAACTAGTTCGACACATTCCTTTCATGCACGTACTTTAGATAGTATCAGTGAATGTTTTATGATATGTCTTACTGCAGCCAAGCGAATGTGAGCTTGAGAGAAATGTGTCACGAATCAAGTTACAAATTTCTATCATTTTGTACCAACAGTTTATTTGCTCTAGAATATTGGATATCTAGCACTTTAAATATTATGAAATGATCATTTAATAGCTAGATTCAAGGTTGCGTGATAGAGAAGACTTTATAGTCTTAACTCTGCCTAATAGACAGTTATTTCATTTCATTTCATTTCTTTTCTCCAATCTGGCCAAATACAGTCACGAAAGTTTTCCAAATCTTAAATTCATTAACGACCAATGGGAACATTGAAGAATGAAGTCCCAAATAAAGTATTAAAGGAGCAATCTAATGACATATGAACGCTCTCTACCTATGGCATATGTCCAAGATTAACATTGATTAACATTGATTAAAATTGTTATCCCCAAAATTGTTTCTCAGATAAGGTATATATTTACTTAGCTAATCTGAGACTGTTCTCATCAACCTGAATAAAAATGTTCAATCTCATTTACTGAGGTTAGTTACGATCTCGGACTTCTTAGGCTCAGTTATAACACGTAAAGGGAGGGTAAATATACCGTAAGGGAGGGTATAATGTGAGTTGAAATCACATTATCATGAAAAACATATTGTCATTGCACTTTTTTTACGACTGATTCCGGAAGTACATGAAGGAAAAATAAAACCATTTACTGCATAGAAGAATATACTATAGTGAAATTTAGTTAGGTTCCAGCACAGTCATAATTATGTATGCTACTAGCCATAGAATGATTTCCATTTATTGTATTAATAGCTGCTATCTTTAATTGATGGTCTCTGCCTGCAATTCTTTGTTTTGATGTTACCCTTTTCATGTTGTTCTAGAAGAACATGAAGGGATTTCTCAAAAATAAAACCTTCCATAGTATAGAAGAAAATCATCTCAAATGTGAAATCTATGTCCCAGCATAATCATATTCTGTTACTAGCCATAGAACAATAAATATTCATTTTAATTACAGTTATATCTTAAATTGATGATCTCTGTCTGTAATTCGTTGTTTTGTTGTTACCTATTTCATGTTGTTCTAGAAGAAGATGAAAGAACTTCTAAATAATAAAACCTATTTTAGTATGGATGAAAACCTTGAATGTGAAATCTATTCTATTCCCAGCACAGTCATATAATGTTACTATACTCTGTTCGCGGAAAGGAGAGACAAACGTTGCGTTTGTGTGAGTAAAAAATTGATGACTCATATCAGCTGTAGATCGTTCGATAAATTTCTACCAGTTCACACTGAGTTCAGTCACTGTTACAGCTACCGGTTTACTTATATTTACTACACGTTAATTTTTGTATTTCTGTAGTTATTGTGAATCGGTCTTGTTGTTCGAAGATACACTCTCGTTTACATCGTTCCTCCTCCGTGAACAAAGTATAATAAAATATCATCTGTTTATTACATTAACAGCTGCTATTTCTAATTGAAGGCATTTGCATGTAATATTTTTATTTTAAAGTAACCTACGTTATGCATTTTCTGAGTGTTCACATTGTATGACCATGCATTTTTTATATTCCATTCACATCAAGGAAGCAAAGAATTTGTTGTCACAGGAACAATTAAAAAATTGTCCCAACATGCAGAACAGGCAGAGCCAACTAACTAATTGAGCAAACTCAATTAAAACCTAATGCAATTTTCAATTACATAATGACCGCTCATGCTTACACGACTCCTGGTGGCAGGCTGATAAAGCTGCTCTTTAGAAGCGAAATCCATACCTACAGTACAAGTGAGTAGAAATTGTAATTTAAATAGAAATTCAGTGTCAGATCTGATATTAGATAGAACAATTCAAGAAAAATCGGACATACTTCCACATGAATTTCAATGACTGTGATAGATTTATTCACATACGAGTTAGAAGTTACGTGAATAATTCAATTATCAAACCCGATGATCTGTCAATATTTAAAGTGATCAATTCAACAGTAATATCGAAAAGCAATAATCGACCACAATTTTCACATTCGATTATTTCACCTCGCAGACCGTGAAGAATCGATATTTCCGTCTTGCTTTGTGTGGCTGGGGTGCACCAATATCAATCCGCCATAATATATACGGGGTACCTCGTTAACTTTGGCGCTTTTCGAGAGCATTTTAGTCTCCGGGGACAAAGCACGACGACGCCGGAACTCCGTGAACAAATGAGCCGGGCAAATGTCGTCCCAATGATCACGATCCAGCGAATACGGTATTCGTGATTGAAACGGCTCCGCGCTCCCGCTATTCAATGGCTCCTGTGCCTCCGCCCGTGATTGTGAGCGCGCGTGCGTGATTTCCGCGCGAATTGAACGGAAACGGATGTCTGTGGAATTTGAATCGGTTGCTGAAGAGTGTGTTCTTGTTTTCGTCTGTGAGTAAATGGATGTGTTGGTATTGGAAATCATGTGGTGTTGGGTCGGGTTTTGTTCTTGAATTGTTCACGATCTAATTCTTTGATTCCTTGATGTGAATATGTTTTAGTATGTGAATAAATGTGACGTAGGTATTGAAGTAGGAAGTAGGTCGGGTTTTATTCTTGAACTAGTATTTCACCCGGGAATCCAGTCTAGAATTTTTCTTTTCTGGTAGATAACTTATGGTACTGGTCACAAAATTACGAAATTGGGAAGGGTGAGTGTGTTTGTACCATATAGTTCACCTGTTTGAAAAGAGAAGCTCACAAATAAACTATTTTTTGCACTTATGATGTAATTTTTTAGTGTTTTTTATAAGTAAACTATCTTTTTAGCAAGTTTGCAACTCTACTACTTTTCAGCATCAATAATTAGAGATTGCAGCTATTAATGTAATAAACAGGTTACATTTTTTGACTAGTAACATATTTATGACTGTGCTGGGTCTTGACAAGATTTCACACTCAAGTTATTGATCTATACTGAAAAATATTTTATTATTCAGGAATTTGTTCATCTTCTGGAACAACAAGAAGTGGGTAATGAATTGGGCGAAAGTATTTTTAACGTTAATTGTGTGGCACAATTAAAAAAACAATACAAACAACTACTGCTGAGCATATATGAAGAATCATTTTTTCTTGTACCAAATGGACTTTAATTTTTCCTATAAGCAGACAATTCATGAAAAAATTTAACCAAAACGACATATTTTTCTTGTTTATATAAGATATATTTTTATTCGACTGTTTTCACAAATATTATGTTTATAATATAATATTATAATATTATGCTATCAGTACTAATTATTGATGCAGAAGTATTCATTCAAATACATAGCCGTTAAAAATTGTTAATAGACCATTCGCTATTGGTATTTTATTTTCATGCGCTATTGGTAACATACACAGCTGCTTCATTAGTATATTATTGTTATGAAATGCTAGGAAGAAAAAAGAAGTAATTACTGCTGTGTCAATACGTCTTCCGGTTAGCAGCGATAAGCAACGTGTTTTGTTTGCTCCCCCTGTTCCCCCTCGCCTTGCGGTTCATCTAGAGACCTCCAGAATGTTTACTTGAGACTTTTATAGAATAGTCTCGAAAAATGAAGAATGTTCTTATCTGTTTACTTTAGAATTTGATAGAAAAATAGAGATCCTCTCGTTTTTTCCAGAATGTTAAATATGTATATAAAGCAGAAACTCTTGTGAATTTTAGTTCAGCTGTGATACAAATGTTACTGTGATAAAGTGGCAGAGTGAAATTCCCGCTCATATAAACCCTATTACCAGTGAGCGCTAATACAAACTATATTATACGAACGTTTAATGTGTTCAGTGATAAACGCAGTATATTGTAACAGTTATTATTCAGGCTTCTTTAACCGTTTATACAGTGACTTGTAAATACTTCGTAGTGTTTCAACTATTATGCTTTAGACGTTTGTTTCTGAATTATTGTACAGTTATTATTTAATATTTGATCGGCCTTTAAAACAGTTAGTGATTGATTGTGGAACAGTAGTATAGAAAATTCTTTATTAGCTGAACACTATCGATTTATCAGTTTCTGATTGATTTCCTTTGTGTGACATTACTGATAAGTGCGTTTTGTGGATAATTGTGTGAATGAAGTGCAAGTGTTAATTTAAAGTGTTGCCAGCATTGTTTTAGAGATAGAACCCGTAACATTATATTGTTCTGTGGAATATATAAGTAATTACAAGTAGGAATATAAGTTATTTTGTGTAAACAATTTCATTCAATAAAATCTCACGGATTGGGTAAATCACCTACAACAATCGATTATATCCCTAAAACGATATTCCTTTTATAATCCCGAAAACCTTCTCACTAATATGCACCATTCCCTTCATTTTCCAAACACTAACATTTTCAATTCAGTGGAATTAAACTTTTCATTTGCTAACCGCCAGAGGATTATACGAGTTTTAATTTTGGAATCCGGCTTTGAATTGGAGCAGCTAGTGGTGAAATAAAGGCGGGATGTTAGGGAGGAAGAAGTAGTGGGGTCGGGGAAGGGGGTGAGCTAGTTTAGTAATGCGTCGGTAGGTAAATATTCGAGAGACTGGTGTTTGGAACGAGAGTTTTATCAGCTCTGACCAACCAAGAGGGTAGTAGAGGTTAGAGAGGGTAGAGAGTGTATGACAGTGGAGCAGCAGCACATCTGGTCGCTGAGAGCAGATCGATACTATCGCCTGGTAGAAAACCTTCTGCACAGCTGACCGAACAGATGTTATCTAACTCCCTTTTCATTTCGCCCCCCCCCCCCACGAATAATCAATCCATCTCTCTCTTTCTACAGCACTTCTTCACTCTTTCCTTCCCACTCTTTAATAACCTCCACCCTAATTTCCACGACCGCAAACTGATAATCCTCTTCTCCCCCGAAAATTTTAATTACATAGCACCATTTTTTTTATTCTTCTTTGTAGTCTTTTTTCTCTTCATTACTGCCTTTTTTCTTTTCTTCTTCCTTTTCTAATTTTTTACCTTTCTCTTCTTTTACTTCATCGTTTTTCTTTTTCTTCTTCCTTTTCTAATTTTTTACCTTTCTCTTCTTTTACTTCATCGTTTTTCATTTTATTCTTCCTTTTCAACTTTTTTACCTTTCTTTACTCCATAGTTTGTCATTTTACTCTTTCAACTTCTTATTCTCACCTTCCTTATTCCTTCATCTCTTTCTCTGCATCTTATTCATATTTTTTCATCTTCTTCTCCACCTCCTCACCGCCCATTTTGTTCAACTTCATCTTCTACTTTTTCTTCTGTTTTCTTCTTATTTTTCTTCCCCCTACCTACTACTTTTTCTTTTATTCTTCTTCATTTTTCCTATTATTTTTCTCTTCCTCCAACCTTTTTCTTTTTCTCTTGCTGCTTCATCTTCTCCTCTCCCTTCCATCTCCTACTTCTTCTCTTTCTCCTCCTCTTTCTCCTCCTCTTTCTCGTTCTGCTCTATCTTCTTCATCTTCTTCTTCTCCTTCTTCATAACCTTATTATTCTTCTTCTTTTTCTTCTCCTGCTTCTTCCTTACCTACTTCTTCATCACAGCCTACCTTTTTTTCTCCGCCACCTACCTTTTTTCCTGTTCTAGTTCTTCTTGTTTTTTTCTTATTTTTCTTCTACTTCTTCCTCTTCTCCATCTTCTTCTTCCTTTTAGTCTACTTTGACCTTTTCTTCTTTTTCCATCTTCTTCTTCTTTTTCTTCCATCTTCCACCTCCTCCTCCTCCTAACAAAATGATTATTTTTTCTCCTAAAGACTATCAATTTAAAAGTTTACTCAAAAACGAAACACTATAAAAACAGTTAAAAGTAGTTTATAATATTAAATTTTGTTGAAAATCTCGAAATCACAGCTGTCAGCAAAAAACTGACTGCCACTAGAGCCCGCAACAACTGGAAGCCACTATTTACCTCGTGTGAAGGGGTTTATTAATTACTGTTCCCACATGAGTTAAAGATTGGGCCAATATTCGATCTTGAGAGGCATGTTTTATATGGCACGTGAGGCATACGAGAGGTGCGTGCTCCATTTCTTTTTTCCCTTATATTATCCAAATTTTTAAATTAACACAAATAAAGTAATCTTATCTTATATAATCGAAAAATAAGGAGTAACATCTAGAAAAATTCCTCAAGGATTTACTCGAAAATGTTTTTTCAAAATTTCAGTGGAAAAGCCACTCTAATGAGTTTGAAATTCCTCATCAAGAAAAATAAAATTTCAGCATATTTCACTTCTACTTATTATATTATTATATTTTTAAATTATTAATTCTAGAAACATAATCATATTCTAAAAATAGATCAGCTTCAATTTTTTTTCAAGAAAATTGTGCAGTTTTCTGCCGTCTGCTACAAGAAATAGGCTCTGTACCAGTCACCAGAGCACTGTAATGGAATATTCGCTGGGATGATTGATGAAAGATGGAAGGTAAAAAAGGTGACATTGTATGGAAATTCATAACAAAAGGCTCCGAGGTGAATAACGGAAGGGAATTGTTTTCCGGCCTAGCCGCCATCATTGTTACTTCCTATTTCTCTCTTCCTCTTTCTTCCTCCTACTTCCTTTATCCTTCTATTTTACTCATTTTACTCGTCTCTCTCTCCCCTAAAAAAATAAAGGCAGCTATTCTATTCTATTGCACTCTCCTTTCTTTTTCTTTCTCATACTCTCTCTTTCCTTTTCCTTTTCACTTTCTCTTCTCTCTTTTTCCTTTGTTCTCTTCTCTTTCCTTTGTTCTCTTCTCTCTTTTTCTTTTGTTTTCTTCTCTCTCTTTCTCTCACTCACTGTTTACTTTTCTCTTTCTCTCCTCCCTCTTTCCTTCTCCTACTCACCCTTACCTTCTTTCCATTCTCACTCTCTTTCATTCTTATACTATTTCTTTCCTTCTTTCTCTTCTCTCTCTTTCTTTCTCACACTTGTTCTTTCCTCCTTTCTCTTCTCTCTCTATCTTTTTCTC
The DNA here is from genome assembly GCA_948455865.1 of Conomelus anceps. NCBI lineage: Eukaryota > Metazoa > Arthropoda > Insecta > Hemiptera > Delphacidae > Conomelus > Conomelus anceps. The sequence continues at coordinate 11,098,035 of OX418220.1, forward strand.
ACTCATTATTTCATTTTTTCTTTGTCTATCTCTTTCTTATCTCTCTTTCCTTCTAACACTCTCTCTTTCCTTCCTTCTCTCACTCACTCTTTCATTATCTCTTTCTCTCCTCCCTCTTTCCTTCTCATACTCTCTCTTTCCTTCTTTCTATTCTCACTCTTTCCTTCTTTCTCTTCTCTCCCCTCTCTTGTTCGTTCTCACCTTCTCTGGAGAGAGAATCTAGTGATATAGACTCTAATAAAGAGAGGAGTCTCTCGTTCCTTCTCTTTCTCTCATCTCTATTTCCTTCCCTAACTCTTTCCCCTCTATTCCCTTCTCTCACTCAATCTCCCTTTCCTCTCTATTTACTTCTCACATCCTCTCTCTTCCCTATTTCATTTACTCACACACTCTCTCTCCTCTCTATTTCCTTCTCTCTTCTCTCTCCTCACTGTTTCCTTCTCCCACTATCCTTGTCTGTCTCTCCTCTCTTCCCTTCTCCCACACTCTCTCTGCCCTTCTTTCTTCTCTCTCTATCTCTCCCACTCTCTCTTCCCTTCTCTCACTCTCTCTCCTTCTTTTCTCTCTCTCTATCTCTTCCATTCTCTTCCCTTCTCTCACTCTCTCTCTCTCCTAATTTCTCCTCTCTCTCTCCTACTCTCTGTCACTTTCTCTCTCAATCTCACACTTTCTCTCTCACTCTCTCTCACACTCTCTCTCTCCTCTCGATCTCTGTCAGTCAGCCTCTCACTTTTCCCCGATGTGGTCTGTTTCCAGTGTTTCCCATCTCTCGTCCTTTTACACAATAGCAACGAACAGAATATGAAAAAACGACGATGAATAGAAGACCATCAAGGAATAGGAACTGGGAAAAAGGGGAAAAGCGATAGATGATTTTCCTGATGAAAAGCTAGGTGGGAGGGGGGAAGAAGGAAATCTGTGACACAATTAGTATTGAAGAAGTGAACGGGAGTGGTGGGGGTAGTAATTAGTGATAAAAAATTAAGTGTGAGTAGAACGGGACTGAGTGTGTTCAAGCGAAAAGAGAAAATAAAATGAAAAGGAAAAAATAAAAGAAGCATGAAAAAATAATGTGTAAGAGTGAGAGAAGATGAGGGAAAAAATCCGATGGGAGAAAGGCTAGAGAAACTCGAACGGGTATTTTCCAGTCACTCTTTGCTCTTTTTCCTTTCAATTATTCTTTATTTAAAGTTCACTTGTCTGTAGAATATTCCTCATTCATGAAGAACTCGTTCATACATCTTTTCAACAATTAATTCCTCATTTTTCATTCATTATTTCCTCATTATCTCATAATAGCGACCTTTTCGAATAAAAAAATTTCATTATTACACTTTTTCTCAAAAGAAATTATTTTTTCCTTAGCAGAGTAATAAATTGCCAATTTTCAAATTCATTATTTTTGGGCATTATATTTTTCGTTGAATTGCCTGTTCGGACTATTTTTAATTAATTTGATGGGATCTCTCTGAATCTTGATAAAAATTAGAAGACAAAAATAGGGCTTCCATGAAAATTGGAAACGTCTTGAAAATCTTTTTGATAATCAGAAAAGACACGAGCGCTTAGGCTGCCCTTGGAAGGGTAATTTCGTTTGGATAGCAACAAATATCTTTTCTCTGCTGTATAATCACTTCTTGGTGGTTCGGAACACACCTAAAACTGTAGGTCGAACCCATCATCACTATCATCATCATAATCCTCTTCATCATCAACCACCAATCATCATCATCATCATCATCATCAGCAATCATCAATCACCATTATCATCATCATCATCATCATCATCATCATCATCATCATCAATCATCATTATCATCATCGTCATCATCATAATCATCATACAACTCATTATCCAACTTTCCAAGGTCTCAGACCTATTTGGGATTCATCCTCCGAAAAAAGGAAAATAATTACGTTACACAACACAATATCAAACTTAGAGTTTACATACTTAGTTGAGCTTTGTCTGTTATTGTCGGCATCCTCCGAAATAAAATATTAGTCCGCTGAAAATCAACTTTGAGTCTAAATCCCATGATTTTGCAGAGAAATATGGTAAACGTAGGTGACAAAAGTCCAAAACCAGATCTAAAACTATTATTTAGTTTTGCAGTTTGCCACAGGTCGTTGAATTTGAATTGCAGTGATTGTAATGCTTGTGGTTCAGACCGGTAGAAGTTTCAAATGTAGAATAAATGAACGTATCAGGGATTGGAAAACCCAAAAAGGAGATTCAAATTTTGCAGAGCATCTCATTAATAATGGGCACAAGTTCAAGGCTGAAGAAAAAGTTGAATTTCTGCATTTGATTGGCAAAGGCAGACAATTGAACATTTTAGAAGCTTTTGAGATAACTAGGTAGGTGAAAACCAATACTAGTTTAAATAACCAATACTAGATTTTAACCAATTCAATACAACTAACTTGGTTTCATCATAATTCCAGCCTTGACTGCATTTCAATGAGCTTCTAATTTTGTAATTTCAATTTGATTCAATCCTAGCCTTATTGTGTATTTTTCTTCTTTGTTGTTTTCTAGATGTTCACGGTTTTTGGAACTTGATTTGACTCTTATTTTTGCTTGTTACTCCTCCCACCATCAGCCAATCACAACCTTCAATGAAGGTCAGCCTCTCTCTCGCTTAGCCAATAGTATCATTTCATGATTAGTATATATTAAGCTACTCTGTACTTTAGTTTTAGTTTGATTGAGATTGATAATGGAAAAACAACCCAAACTAGTTTCTAAATATTTTTAATAAATGTGGTTGTGACAATTTCGTCTTATTATTCGACACTAATTTTCGCTAATATAAGAATAACACTAAATAAGTATGGCGGGGACAGCTTAGTAGGCTTGTAACCTGACTTGTCAGCTAGTAAAATCACCCAGTGTAATCAATGCTTCAACTTAAGTTCATATTTATGAACTTTACTTAAAGATTTTATCAACTTGAAAGTCAAGTCTTTCTTAAAATCGGTATCTCAAATTAATCCGTTCATAACCAAGATAGGTACAGAGCCTTCTTGAAGCCGTTCTTGTGTTCTATCATTATTTGGCTTCATTTTTTAGTATAGAATCGGCCCATTAAGATAAAATATTCAATTTTTGCACCATTGCAATGTAATTCACTGTATATTTCACTTACTGAAACAATTTTTACTTCCTTTATATAAATTGACTTCTCACTTATAAATTTTTCTTCTCACCTACAGTGTTATGAAGGAATGGGATGGAAGTTCTTTGGTCTGCTGGCAGATAGCGCTCACTACAGTACATCAAAATTCTATTATTTTTCAAATTCGAAAACAGAAAACAATAATTTAAAAGATATAGGTGTGGTAATAATTACGTAACAGTAATTGTAAATTTACATACAGTGCAGAATCATTATCTTTCCATCTATACTATTTTATGTTTGTTAGTGTCTGATATTAACTCAAGTTTAGGTTAGCTTGTGACCACGTTCAATGTAATAGAGCCTTTACTTAGATGAGAACGCTGAACGTTACGTTCATAAATACGCCACTGAACTTTGTAAATAATACCCAGTATAGCTGTGAAATTGTGAAAATAGAGTTCCGTCAAATGAAACACGTTATCAATAATTTCTGTAGTTTACATTGAATATTGAAGCTCAACTCATTTGTAACTCCATACTCCTCATTAGCATGTGGCAAACACAACAAGGATCACATTCAGTTCAGTGCAATAATCAATCAGATTACATTGGAGCGCAGATGGTTTTAGTCCCCCCTCCCACGGTTAAGGGGGTTATTGAGGGGGTATTAAGAGGGGCTCAAAGTTGATTCCCTCTGGTTTTACCTCTGAACACGTTTGGAAAACAACTGTGTTAATGATGAAGCTGCTGGCAATTAGGGAACCCGCTCAGACCTGTATCAAGGTAAGCACGCTACGAAATGATTTCAGTGTGCACTTCATCACAACGTACAGGATTACAATGAAACAAAGAGAGAAAACAAACGAGGAAGAGAGGAAAGAGAACGGGTGAGAAAGGAAAGAGAGTGTGAGGGAATACAAACAGGAGGAAATGAAATAATCGCTATTTTCCAATAACTGTCATAACCGTTAAAACAGGTATTATGAGATATCAGGTAATATCACTATACTGAAATCACTACACATATCTGATTTACAGATACAGTATTGATATCACTATTACTTAGATTGGATACCAATTTTACCTACGAATCTGGGACAGAAGCCACTATAGACAAATGCCACTTTCTTCAAAAGCAGGACATTTGCCACCCACCGACAGTTTGATCGACCTACTGCTAGCGCAGCCATAACCAAACCTAACCTAACCTGGCTAGATGTGACTGAACCACCTTTGTTTACTAGGTCGGTTAAAACGACAGTCGTACAAATGGTGTGCAATTCACGGAATACAAGCAGCTGTAACGTAAAAATAGTGGCAAATGTCTATGGTGGCATTTGTCTATGGTGGCTTCTGTCCGGACACCTTACCTACAGCTATTAGTCACTTGAACAGTTGTTTTTGATGAATAATTTAAGATTATTATTGAAGTTTAAAAATATATGTTAGCTTTTTTAAGATTAATTGTTTAAATGGAATAAGTTATTGTCTGAACTCAGGGAGTAGTATGTCATTTCTGATAGGTTATTCGAGAATATTCAAGTTGATTTTTTTCAGATTTAAATTAAATATTGCCTCAATTCAATACGTACAGTTACAAATAATCACTGGCAGTGTTTCTTCTATTAAAATGTATTTTTTGCTATTGAATGTATAAATTGTTGAAAAATTTGATTTATTCAGGATAATAAGGAAGGATTTAACTCATTATTGAACATTTATAACTTGAATCTTCCACATACAGCAAAGAATTGTATTTAATACACATAAGTTACTATTTATGCTAATATAGAAATTTATGTTATTCAATAAAATTGAGGAAAATTAAACAAAATATTTAAAAAATTAGCACATAACGCATATATTGAATATTGATGAGTATCTTTTGCAACTTCTTGTATACTATACAATAAGTTATTTATGTAGTATTATTTTAATATACAAGTTCAACTTATTCATTAAAATTGAGAAAAATTAAAAAAATATAATGAAAAATAAGACGAAATTGTCACAACCACATTTATTAAAACTTTGAGAAACTAGTTTCGGTTGTTACACCATTATCAATCTCAATCAAAAACTCTTTGCTAATGAGATTGAGATTGAGATTGATAATGGTGTAACAACCGAAACTAGTTTCTTAAAGTTTTAATAAATGTGGTTGTGACAATTTCGTCTTATTTTTCATTACGGATACCTTCCACAATATCACCTTCGCCATTACTAAGAAAGTTAAAAAAATATATTTAAAAAATTAGCACATAACATATATTATTTTGAATAATGATAAGTTTTTTTTGTAACTTCCTGTGTAGGGTACTATACAATCTGACTCATTCATGCTAATTTAAATTTCAAATTTTACTCGATAGAAAAATTCTATGCTCACTGGTAGGAGGTGCACCAAAAAATAAACTTAAAATTAAACAAAAATCAATCGAATTTAACAAGCTGTAAATATTCTGGTTCATGAAAAAATTGAAAGAAGAAATAGTAACTAATTTGAGAAAGATATTTCAAAATTCTACAGACTTCACACAGTAATGAAATAAGGTGCAGATAAGTTAGGTATTACATGTGAAGCAGTAGATCTAAAATCGTCAAATGATCGTTTCAGAGAATGATTTTTCAAACTTCGTTCTGTATCAAATCGATAAAGTTTACTCTGCCTAAGTCTACATAGTATGTTATGAATACAAGAAAAACAATAGCCGACACTACTTGTTTTTGTGAACATCGCTTCCATTCATTGGCAGCACATGCTTCAAAGAGATTGTAAATTGACACTTGTTTTCTTCTTTCTCCTAATATGCCTCTCTCACTCCTGTTTGGCAAGTGCGTTTCAAGCACATTCATGCGCAATAGAGAATGTTTCAAATTGTGTCACTGACTTTCAGAATTTCCTGAAATATTTTCAAATACTTTATAAGGAGTAATCCAAGTAAACAGGAGATGTCATTTGCTCTTCACAACGTTCATATCCAGTGCAAGTTTAGTGACAGCGCAGATATTGTGTTCACACATCTCAAGTGCTCGAGATCAGATTATGTGGTAAATTCTTTGACATTAGACTTCCTTCTTTGTGGCAGAATACTCTGTGCTATTATTGGGATTATCAAATACTGTAACAGACTGTGCTTCGTAAATGTTCCATTGAGTGTTTAACTGTTTCTTTTTAGACATTTCTTTTTTACATCATTGGAAAGTTTATTAGGTTTATTATTTATTAAATTATCGATCGGCCTATTGGCAGTTGTAATTAGTTTTTGTACAGTGATATAGTAGCCTAAATTCATTATTACTTGAACTTTGCTGAAATGTTTGTTTCTCACGTGTTTTTCATGTGTGATATAACTGATAAGTTCATGTTGTAAGTAATTTGCGTAAATTCATAATTCATTTATTACTCAGAAATAAAATTCAAGTGTTAATTTCAAGCGTTACCAGTATTATTTTGGTGATAGAACCCGTAAAAATGCCCTATATCAGTGTAATATCTCATAGACATTGCATTTTGCTCAAGTGTTCTCTTCTGTTTAATAATATCCTCAAACTCTACTTCATAACAAAAACGATGGAAAAATAACTGCTTTTTTCTGAAAGTGTGATACGACGTTATACAAAAATAACAGTTACAAATAATAACTGCTATTGAAATAGCTAGCCGAGTACTGTAGTTCAGGAGTTGCAGAAAGCGACTAATCCGATTTAGATGCGTATCAAGTGTTCATTAACAGTGAATACGCGCTAATGGGACAGATAATGGAATTCACTGCACGATTATGGATTGCAGCCCACCAGGGTGGCGGTGGACACGCCCACCACATGAAAACCTATTATATTATGCGTTTTTAGCGTGACCTCCATTGTGGATGTAATGTGTGTTTGTTGGTTTTCATTCCGCGGCCATGTTATAACATGCCATGTACAAAGGTTGACGTTTATGAGAGGGATCGAGAGGAAAAATCGTCTGTTTTTTTTGCGTTCGTTGAAGCAACTCTCACTTTTATTGTTCCAAATATTTTTATTAAAAAATAATTGATTTTCTGAGCTTCACCCACTGAATTTGCCACAAAATAATTGGGAAAATAAATGAATTTAAGTGATGAATTCATATAAAACGGCGAAGGTTGGAGAAAGTTCGTCCACTTAACCTTAGAAGACTTTAGAAAGGTAGTGAGAAGGTGGGGAGGGGTAGAAAGAGTGACGAAAAAGGGTGGTGATGTAGGAGTGGGGAGATAAAAAGTGGATGAGAGAGGGTGGAAGTATGACAGAAAAGTTTAGGGGGTGAGAGACGGAGTTTGAGAGAGGGGAAGAGTGAGGAGAATGAAGGAACAGGAAATGGGGTGAAGAGAGTGCAAAAAAGGGCTCAGAAGTCATGAGTAGTGGAAAGGTAGTGATCAGGAAAAAGTAAGAGAGGGGAGAGGAAGAAGAGAGAGCATGCTAGAAGACAAATTAGTATAGAAGAAGAGGGTTGAGAGGGGAGAAAGAGACCGAGAAAGAGAGTGAGAGACAGAAAGAGCGATATTACAAAGAGATAAAAAGCGAGAGATGAGAAAGAGAAAGAGAAAAGGAAAAGGAAAGGAAGAAAAGAGAAAGGGATGAAAAAGAGAAAGAGAAAAAGAGAGATAGAAAGAAAGGGAAAGAGAAAGAGGAAGAGAAAGAGAAAGAAAAAAGAGAAAGAGAAAGGGAAAGAGAAAGAGAAAGAAAAAAGAGAGAGAGAAAGAGAAAGAGAAAGGGAAAGGGAAAGGGAAAGAGAAATAAAAAGAAAAAATAGAAGAAAAGAGACCGAGAAATAGAAAGTGAGAGAGCGTGAGAGAATGAGCGATATGACTGTGAGATATGACAAAGAGAGAGAAAGAAAGAGAGAGATACAAAAAAGAGAGATGAGAAAGAGAGAAAGAGAAAGAGAAAAAAGAGAAAAAGGAAGAGAAAGAGGATAAGAAAGTTAAAGAGAAAGATAAAAATAAAGATAAAGATAAATATAAAGAGAAAGAGAAAAAAGAGTGTTATGACAATGAAATAAAAAGAGAGAGATGAGAAAGAAAAAGAGAGAGAGAAAAAGAGAAAGAGAAGTGGAAGAGAAAGAGAAAAAGAAAGTGAGAGAGCGTGAAAGAGCGACATGACAAAGAGAGAAAAATAAAAAGAGAGATAAGAAAGAGAGAAAGAGAGAGAAAAGAAAGAGAAAGAGAATAAGAAAGATAAAGATGAAGATAAAGGGAAGATAAAGAGAAAGACAGAGAGTAAGAAAGAGAAACAGAAACAGAAAAGGAAAAGGAAAAGAAAAAGAAAAGGAAAAAAAGAAAGAGAAAGAGAAAGAAAATGAGAAAAAGAAAGAGAAAGAGAGAGAAAATGAGAAAAAGGAAGAGAAAGAGAAAGAAAAAGAGAATGATAAAGAGATTGATTGATTGTTTTATTTTTCTCCTGGCAAGTTTGAAACCATCTGGTTCCCTCTAACACCTAACCAGGCCAACTCAGTTACATAGCATAATTTAGTAGTCTACTTCATTTCATCAAAATTAAAATAAAAAAGAATATTGCATTACAAGATAAAAAAAAAATTGTTTTCTTTTCCTTTTCAAAATAATCTGTCCATATTGAAAGTTCATAAATTTATAAATGTTTCATATTAAATTCACTTGAATCGTAAAAATCACTTGGAGAAGCAAAAAAAAAAAAATAAATAAACTGTTCACTTGTGAATAAAATTTCAAATTAAACTTCATATCTTCTTAACAGTAGTTCTTTATAGAGTTTTTAGAATTGCGTTACACTATTTGCATTTGAAATGTTTTCATCCATTTCATTAATTATCCTTACAGACATCGCAAGGAACGAAGCACCAAACATTGAAGTTCTATGTGTCGGAACTTGGAGCAAACGATGAGCAGCTCTTGTTTGAAAGTCGTGTACATTACTCATCCTTATGTATTGTCTATATAAATAGATCGGAATCTTCTCTTTTAATATAAGGAATGCCAAAGAAGCAACCCTCAGCTCTTTTCTCTCCTTTACTTTGAGCCACTTCAATTGTCTGTAGTACTCGGTGACATGTGCATCTCTTGGGATGTTGAAGATATAACGCATACACGCATTCTGCGCTCGCTGAAGAACGGCGATCTGTCATGAAGTCACTTCAGTATAGGCAGCTGATGCATAATCAAAGAAAGGGAACAGTAATGCCTCTCTCTACTAACCTTGCTTTTATCCTTGTTGGCGGAGAATAAGTCATTTTCCTCAATTGATTCAATCCGGCAAATATTCTATTACTTATTTGTGTCACCTGCTTTTCCCACGTCAAGCCTGAGTCTATCCACAAGCCTAAATTTTTAACCTCCTGCACAACAGGTAAATCATGAGCTTGAATTTGTATCGACGGGAGGTCTGAAAAATCAATATTATTCAATATCCTTGGATTTCCAATATACATATAACTACATTTCGCTGGATTTAAGATTAGATTATGACTATCACACCAATTGACTAAATTTTCAAGCTGATAATTTATTTGTTCAATTGTGTTTCTTAAGTTCTTTGCTTTACAACTTTTATATATCTGCACATCATCTGCGTACATCATATAGTTACAATTAGAAAAAGAGAAAGAGACTGAGAAAGAGAAAGAGCGGTATGACTAAGACTGATATGACAAAGAGGAAAAGAAAGAGAGATGAGAAAGAATGAGAGAGTGAGAGAGAGTGAGAGAAAGAGAAAAAGAAGAGGAGAACGAGACCGAGAAAGATAAAGTGAGAGAGAAAGAGCGATATAACTGAGAGAGAAAAGAAAGAGAGTGATGAGAAAAAAAGAGAAGAAAAAGAGAAAGTGACTGAGAAAAAGAAAGAAAAGAGGGAGAAAGACAAATTGAAAAACAATGAGAAAGAGAAACAGGAATAGAAGAGAAAGAGAAAAAGAAAATGAATGAGACAGAGAAAGAGAAAGAGAAACAAAAGAGAGAGAGATAGAAAGAGAAATAGAAAAACACGGAGAAAGAGAAATAGGAATAGAAGAGAAAAGAAAGAGAAAGAGACAGTAATAGAGTTATTTTGAGAGCGACATCAACACTGGAAAACTGCGCCTGGAGCTTTTCTAGATGGAGGAGCATTGAAGCGGAGGCTCATTACAGGACGACAAGGCGGAATTTCGCAAAGGGAAAGTTTCGGTAGGACAAAGGGCCTCGTCACAATAAAGGCAGTGGGGAAGGGAAAGGAAAAGGGCAGGGATACCGGTTCGGATAACTACCAGAAATGAAACGAAAGCGAAAGGTAAAAGAACGAACGGCAACAAAGAAAAGGACCAAGATCATAGGTAGACAACGAACCAGAGAAAGTGACTGAGGAAGAGAAAGAAAAGACAAAGAAAGAGAAATAAAAAACAATGAGAAAGAGAAAGAGTAAGGGAATGGGAAAGGGAAAGGGAAAGGGAAAGAGAAAGAGAAAGAGAAGGAGAAAAAGAAAGGGAAAGAGAGAGAGAGAAAGAGAAAGAGAAAGAGAAAGAGAAATAAAAAGAAAAAAATAGAAGAAAAGAGACCGAGAAATAGAAAGTGAGAGAGCGTGAGAGAATGAGCGATAGCACTGTGAGATATGACAAAGAGAGAGAAAGAAAGAGAGCGATAAGAAAAAGAGAGATCAGAAAGAGAGAAAGAGAAAGAGAAAAAGGAAGAGAAAGAGGATAAGAAAGTTAAAGAGAAAGATAAAAATAAAGATAAATATAAAGAGAAAGAGAAAAAGAGTGATATGACAATGAAATAAAAAGAAAGAGAGAGATGAGAAAGAAAAAAAGAGAGAAAAAGAGAAAGAGAAGTGGAAGAGAAAGAGAAAAAGAAAGTGAGAAAGCGTGAAAGAGCGACATGACAAAGAGAGAAAAATAAAGAGAGCGATGAGAAAAAGAGAGATAGAAAGAAAGGGAAAGAGAAAGAGCCAGAGGAAGAGAAAGAGAAAGAAAAAAGAGAAAGAGAAAGAGAAAGGGAAAGGGAAAGGGAAAGGGAAAGAGAGAGAGAAAGAGAAAGAGAAAAAGAAAGAGAAAGAGAAAGAGAAAGAGGAAGAGAAAGAGAAAGAGAAATAGGAATAGAAGAGAAAGAGAAAGGGAAAGGGAAAAGGAAAGGGGAAGGGAAAGAGAAAGATAAAAAGAGTGATATGACGATGAGATAAAAGAAAGAGAGAGATGAGAAAGAAAAAGAGAGAGAAAAAGAGGAAATGAAGGGGAAAAAGAAAGTGAGAGAGCGTGAAAGAGCGACATGACTAAGAGAGATATGGCAAAGAGAAAGAAATAAAAAGAGAGATAAGAAAGAGAGAAAGAGAGAACAAGAAAGAGAAAAAGGAAGAGAAAGAGAATGAGAAAGATAAAGAGAATGTGAAAGAGAAAGAGAAAGGGAAAGCGAAAGGGAAAGGGAAAGAAAAAGAGAAATAGAAAGTGAGAGAGCGTAAGAGAATGAGCGATATGACAGAGATATGACAAAGGGAGAAAAAGAAAGAGAGTGATGAAAAAGAGAGATGATAAAGAGAGAAAGAGAAAAAAGAGTGAGAGAAAGTGAACAAAGAGAAGGACCGAGATCATAAGTAGACGATGAACCAGAGAAAGTGATTGAGAAAGAGAAAGAGATAGAAAAGAGACAGAATGATAAATAGAAAACAATGAGAAAGAGAAATAGGAAAAGAGTAAGAGAAAGAGAAAGAGAAAGGGAAAGGGAAAGAAAAAGATAAAGAGAAAGAGAAAGAGAAGAAAAAGAAACCGAGAAATAGAAAGTAAGAGAGCGTAAGAGAATGAGCGATATGACTGAGAGATATGAGCGAGAGAAAGAGAAAGAGAAAGAAATGACGATGAACCAGAGGAAGTGACGGAGAAAGAGAAAGAGACAGAAAAGAGAGAGAATGAAAGAGAAATAGAAATAGGAATAGAAGAGAAAGAGAAAATGAATGAGACGGTAGAGAGAAAAAGACGACGCGCATCTAAATCACGGCGACATCAAATTTTGGTTCTCTGAGAGCTCTCCATCCTTCTTTATCCGTTGTACGCTCTCAATTTTCCTCCTCTTTCCACTTGTGCCTTTCTTCTCACTTCCGTCATATTCGATTTTCTTCTTCCACCTGATTTTTCCACGACCTTCTCGAATTTCTTTTTGCAAGCAAGAACTTTTGATTTGTCGACAGTTTTTTCTTTTCTCTCTTTTTGCAAAATGTCACAAAACGGCCCAACATTCATCTTGAAACTTCAATTCTGCTGACCTAATTGCCTTAAACTCGCTCTTCTTCTTTTTTCATCTTCCTTTTCTTCAGTGTTCTACTTCTACTTCTTCTACATCGTCTTCTTCTTCTTCTTCTTCTTTCTCCGTCTTATCTTTTTTCTTCTTCTTTCTCCTCCTCCTTCACTTCTTCTTCTTCGTTTCCTTTTTCCTCCTCTCTTTCCCTCCTTCTTCTTATCCTTTTTCTTCTTCTTTCTCCTCCTCTCTTTCCCTCCTTCTTCTTCTTATCCTTTTTCTTCTTCTTTCTCCTCCTCCTTCTTCTTTGTCTTCTTCTCCTTGTTCTTCTACTTCTTCTTCTTCTCCTTACTTTCCTTTTTCTTCTTCTTTCTCCTCATCCTTCACATCTTCTTCTTCGTTTTTCCTCCTCCTTCTTCTTTATCTGCTTCTCCTTCTTCTTTATCTGCTTCTCCTTCTTCTTCTTCTCTTTCTTATCGTTTTTCTACTTCTTTCTCCTCCTCCTTCACTTCTTCTTCGTTTTCTTTTTCCTCCTTCTTCTTTGTCTTCTTCTTCATCGTCTTCTTCTTCTTCTCCTTTTTATCCTTTTTCTCCTTCATTCTCCTCCTCCTTCATTTCTTCTTCTTCTTCGTTTTCTTTTTCTTTTTCCTTCTTCTTCTTTGTCTTCTTCTTCTTCATCGTCTTCTTCTTCTTCTTCTTCTTCTTCTCCTTCTTATCCTTTTTTGTTCTTTCTCATCCTCCTTGACTTCTTCTCCGTTTTCTTTTTCCTCCTCTCTTTCACTCCTCCTCTTCCTTCTTCTTCTTCTTTTTCTTCGTCTTCTTCAGCGTTCTCCTCCTCCTTCACTTCTTTTTCTTTGGTTTTTTCCTCCTCTCTTTCCCTCCTTCTTCTTCTTATTCTTTTTCTTCTTCTATCTCCTCCTTCACTTCTTCTTCTTCGTTTCCTTTTTCCTCCTCTCTTTCCCTCCTTCTTCTTATCCTTTTTCTTCTTCTTTCTCCTCCTCTCTTTCCCTCCTTCTTCTTCTTATCTTTTTTCTTCTTCTTTTTCCTCCTTCACTTCTTCTTCTTCGTTTTCTTTTGCTTTCTTCTTCTTTGTCTTCTTCTCCTTCTTCTTCATCGTTTTCTTCTTCACCTCCTTCTTATCCTTTTTCTTCTTTTTTCTCCTTTCCCTTCACTTCTTCTTCTTCCTTTTATTTTTCCTCCTCCTTCTCATTTGTCTTCTTCTCCTTCTTCTTGTACTTCTTCTTCTTCTTCTTCATCATCTTCTTCTTCTCCTCCTTCTTATCCTTTTTCTTCTTCTTTCTCCTCCTCCTTCACTTATTCTTCGTTTTCTTTTTCCTCCTCTCTTTCCCTCCTTCTTCTTCTTATTCACCTTCTTTTTCCTCTTGTCATTCTTCTTTTTCTCTTCTTCCTTCTTATCATTTTTGCAGCATATAATTTTAAAATTTACTCTTCACAAAGTTTTTGTTCATAAGCTGTATCAGATTTACTGCTATCAATTGACAATGACTAAAACATCCCACCCCAAACCAAATGAGTAAAATTCATGATAGTTGATTATCTCATTATTTTTAAAATGGAGCACTTGAACAACTTTTTGATCATAACGGGTTTTTTTGTCGAAAAAAACTACAAAGGGCTTTAATTATAGGTACAATCAAACGAAATATCAAAGGATTTATAAGATTGTGAAAACCCATCGATATTACACTGCTTCTCATATAACACTAAAAGAACACATTGCCCGTAAGGGCCTCCCACTCATAAAAGCCTAATAAAACACTATAAGAATTAAACGATGATTCTTTTTCACGAAATTTTCATGAAATTTATCGCTCCAATAATATTATTGAAATCATCTAATTTAACAGGATGTTTGAAGATTAATATAAAATTAATTCACTTTTTCCGGCTCGAAGTAATTCTAGCTATTTTAAAGTTCATGATAACATGTCAAATAATATAAATTAATTCCTACTGGGTAGAAGTAACTGAATCAAATTAAGCAAAATATTTTTAAGATCTTGATAACACGTCAAATAATATAAATTAGACTCTTACTGTATAGAGGTAAAAATAATATCGTTTGACTTGGCTGGCTCAGTTCTGGTGTCAGATTTATCAGGTCGCACCTGAATAAGTTCAGGACCTCTGACGTCACTTAACGACTGGTTAAGTCGGGCTGTATAGAGAGGTAAGTGCATTCAATTCAGCAGGATATTTTTTAAATCTCGATTACACAAAATAAAAAATTCAATTTCAATGGATAGGAGAAGTAACATTCAATTCAGTAGGAAATTTCTAAGGTTTTAAGATCTTGTAATATAATATTATAAAATATTATATATCAAATAATATAAAATTCATTTTCACCGGCTCGAAGTAATTCTAGCTATTTTCAAGATAATATAATATAAAATTAATTCTTACTGGGTAGAAGTAACTGCATTAAATTAAGTAGGATATTTTTAACATCTTGATAACACATCAAATCATATAAATTAGACTCTTACTGAAAGTAATAATTTAATGCAGCATTACATAAAATTATGATGTTGAAGATCCATCTTGTTTCCACTAATATGTAATATAAACTTAAAAAACACTTTTAAATGGAAATTAACTCACGTTATGGCGTGACGGCCGTTTCGCTCTGTTGTCTAGAGTTGTGTACTGTGGGTCGTCTGACGATGCTCTAGACAACAGAGCGAAACGGCCGTCACGCCATAACGTGAGTTAATTTCCATTTAAAAGTGTTTTGTAAGTTTATATTACATAAAAATTACATCTTGAAAAGTAACCTAATCCGAGAAACCTGAACTACCACAAATTGCTGACTGTGATATTCTCAGTGTTGCCTACCTAGAGTAGATGTCAAGCTGTCTCATCACTCACTATATGTGATATATAGGTATAGTGCAACTTGATAATATACTTCATAAATAGTACGTCTACTTGATATATAGGTATAGTGCAACATAGTCGAAACCCCTATCTAATGTGTGTTCGTTCGATCGGCCACAACTTTGAAACTTCTACGGGGGCGCAAAGTGTCGCTTCAATGCTTGAGACTTCCATGGCTTAATTTGATTAAAACGAAGTTCTCAGATGTTCTAATCAGTGTTTTCGTCTACTAGTGTCTCTAGAATCTTCCATCTCAATGATTATAATGTATCAGGAAGGTTCTGATTGATTGGGAAAATTTAGATTAAGTATGGCTAAATTCATATATCTCAATAATTAAAGTAACATATTTAAAAAGTTGAAAAAATGAATAAGTGCACTGCATGGTGGAGTTTAAAAAAATAAGTTTTAAAAACCGTACAAGACTGATAATTTGGCGAACTTGTTTTGGTGTTGTAAAATGAGCTTAAAATAGAATAAATCACATTACAAGATTTTATTATTAGAATTGAATTCTCTACAAGTTATACTGGAAAAAACTATAGGAACAGTGATAATCAAAATAATCCATTTCAATCTTCAAAAAACGGGTTTTCATGGTAAATTTTGTAGAGCATCACCATATTTACTGTACTTACAGACTTGTAATATGCGACTACTGTAATTATCGATATATTCTTCAAAATGAACATAAAAACGCGGTTTTTAATAGTTTAGAAATGGATTTACTTGGTTTTTGCCAATAAAACTGTATTTTAAACTTTTTTGAAACAAAACTTGTAGTAGTTTAGTTATAAGAAGAGAATGTGAAACAACCTAAAGGCAAAAAACGTACCCTGAGTTGAAAAAGAATAAAAACTCTGATTTAACATTGTTGTTTTCAAAACATGGTATACTTGTGTGCTTTGTGTTATGATCGAACATACCCCAATTTTATCAACTTTGGGTGTGCTTCTTGCTATTGGGCTGTCTCACATTCTATTATTAAAATTGAATTCTACAAGTTTTACTACAAAAAACAACTATATCAGTGACAATAAAGCAAATCTATTTCAAACTTCAAAAAACGTATTTTAATTGTCATTTTTGTATATTTTGCAGAATATCCTTATATTTAATGTATTTGAAGACTTCTAATAAGGTTTATTCTATTTTTCAGACTATAGAACTCGTTTAATTTAACACCCAAAGTAAAGCAAAGAAAATGAGTATTATCTGCAAATAAGAGTAGAATATCTGCAACCTTTCACTATCTTTATAATCTGTAACCTTCCACCATCTTTATTTCTGCAACCTTCTCTATTTCTGCAACAAGCTTTCAGTAAAGAAGCTTTTCCGGTCCTATGTTCATATTAACCTTTTTCTCTATTTGGAGGAGAGGAAGAAAGCCAGTTTCCTCAGTTGCCATCAATAGTAAATTACTATCATAATAGCTAGTTTCACAGTGTTTCTGGTGGACTCCAGTACAGTCCCTTTTTACTTTCTCCAGTTACTGTGAATATTCACATGAATATGAATTCATTTGAATTTGAAAAATAAAGAAGTTTTACCAAGTGCTAATCACTAATGGCTAGATTCAATGTGTTTCTGTCGTACACCAGTACAGTCCCTTTTTACTTTCTCTAGTTACTGTAAATCTATATAAATAAAATTAGAGTTTTGTCTGTACATTTATCAGAATTATATATTTTTTGGTTATTTTTACGTTTTATACATCAAATAAGCCGAAAATAATCTTATCTCACTTTCTGTCTGTCTGTCTGTCACGGCTCCAAAGGCATTTTACGCGGCCTTCTCCTCAAAAACGAGAGCATCGATCGGGATTTTAGTTATTGAACAGTATTGAACACTTTATTGACAATGTCTTTAGCTATAAAAAACTGAATTAACTTTTTTTTTTAACAGAGTAATAAACGTTTAAAAACCAAGTATTGTGCGATTTTGAATACATTTCTTCCAAGTTTTATTACCACATAAGAACAAATCACGTAATTTATCATGATATATCAATCAGCAGTTCTCAAATATAATCTGAATGGTGAGCCCTTCGCGGCGTTATTTACGCTGTCTGTAGACTTGTGTAGTCGGAGCATTGCAGTCTTTTAGGAAACATATGACTGTTGAATCAAAGCTCATCTTATGTTTCATCAATAATTATTTCTTTGTTGAAAAAAAAACAAAATTTTCTAATTTAAATTTATCAAAACAAAAATTAACATTTTAGGAAGGTGCGGTTTGTGCTAGGCTCTTGGAAATTCGCCAGGTAGCACTATTATTACCACATGAGAACAAATCACGTAATTTATGATGATATATCAATCAGTTGTTCTCAAATATTCTCTCTGATAACTGTCACTGAATTGTTTACATTCAAAGTTGTTTACTAAGCTGCTAACAACTTCAAGATCATTGCTATCAAAAACGCCGAAACATATTTAGTCATATTTCTAAACATAATCCGTACGAAGGACGGGTAGCTGCTAGTATTTACATAAAGTAGTCTCACCTACTCTAACTAAATAACTAGGAATCCTAGTCACAATACAAGTTCCCAGCAGAAAGGTCTATCAGGAGATGCGATAATTTTGGATTCTCTCATGTCACGACTTCAATGTCAGAGTGCGCTCTGGATTATCTTTGATCTACGCTTAGCACACACACAAGCTAAAGGAAGAACAATGTAACAGAACTGGGATAAATGAGAAGGATAGGGAGAGTGTGTGAGAGATAATATCAGATAAAGACAGAAACTAGAGTTCAACGGAAACTAATGCTACTTGACATACCCTGGGAAGCCCTTTGAAACTCAGAGCTGGAGATCAGGGATTATGTGGGGAGCTTTTCAAAGCTTCATACATGGGCAGGAAGAATTTTGAGGCAAGTATCTCTCTTATCATTTGACAGCTGGGTCTCCAACGGTGAAAACCTAATTGTAACTGATGAAGCTAAAAGCTGCAAAAGATGAAAGAAAGCCTCAATATGTTGAAATTTATATGATCACAATATGAGACCTATAGTTGAAATTTAGGTGCTCTTCAATATGAGACCTACAGTCAAATATGCTCTCCAATATGAGACATAAAGTTTAAATTCATATATATTTTTCAATATGAGATCTACAGTTGAGGGGTCTCTCCTTTCCAATAACTATTCAATCAAAAATAACATATAATTCGTAGTCTATTCTTTTTTTAAGGATGAAGCCCACATATGTCTGAGACCTGTGCGTGGGTAATGAGTTGGATGATGGTGATTGATGAGTTGACCTAAAGTTTTAGGTGCGTTCCAAACCACCGGGAAGTGATTTTACAGCAGAGAACAGTGTATTTATTGCAGGCCAATCTTATCGGTCACCGTTACAAACAGGTCCTACGAGAACGCAGCTTATCTCTATCTGATTGAACAGATACCTTCTACGGCTCGCGGCTATCACTTCCCCATCTTTTAATTAGTGTGAAATAGACGTTTGAAATCTCGATTGTTGTTGAAAAAATTCAGCCTAAAAATTCTTGTAACTGGATCAAATTCCTTAATTTCTTTTGCAACTATTTTAGTTCAGTGTTCCTTTAACATTCGATAATTCACGTATAATATTCTACAGGAAAAACACAAGATGGATGTTGAAGACCTTCTAAATAAATAATTGTGAATTGAATGCTATATATTATTGAATTATTACAACCATAACTGTGGAATAGGAATTAGCAATGCAAACAAAGCAAATAATGTTCCAAAATGAAAGGCTTTTTATCTAAGACATTAATTTTTTTTAAACAAATGTACTAACAAATAACCTAACTCAACCTAACCTAACCTAACCTAACCCAACCTAACCTAACCCAACCTAAACTAACCTCAACTAACCTAACCTAACCTAACCCAACCTAACCCAACCCAACCTAAACTAACCTCAACTAACCTAACCTAACCTAACCTGCCAACCAACCTTTGGGTTGTTAACCAAAGAAGAAGAAGAAGAAGAATATTATAGTATTGTAGGCGAACACAAGATTTAGGCTATAAAGTATGCATATCATTAAAACTAATGTATAATCTTCAAAACCCTTACTGGTTACGTAGCCCACTCATAATAAACAATAAGTGTAAAACATATTGCTTATTACTCATTGGTCCAGTGCCTAGTTCATTTCAAGTTGTACCGCCTTACACGCTTCTCATTGGTTGATAGTACAGACCACCTAACCAATAATAGGCAATTGTATCTTACAGAATACTAAGATGGCGGATAGTTGATCTCAACTGTTGAGAATAAAATTTAAGTAGCCTGATATTCGTAAGCATTATCCGGTCAAGTGAGTTAATTTTCTCATATAAATAACATGTCTAATGCCCGGTTTCTGAGTTTTTCATTAAGTTTAATGGATCATTAACCTATTGCTCCAGCATTGAGTTAATGGTCCATTAAGTTAATGAACAACTCAGAAACCGGGCATAAGTTGAGTGGTTGATTTCAAATACAATGGTTCCAATTTCTATGAGAGATCATTATTATTTTATTCATTGATACTTTTTATGTTGTGTTTTGCATATTTTAATATGCTTTTAATAGAAAAAAATACATATCGGCTGCAGAAGCTAAAGTTGAGGATTCAATAAATCTACCCTACTGGAATTACCCTACCCTACCCGACTTCTACCCTGGGAGTGGCCATCTTGGGACGAAGAGTCATCGTTCAAGACATTCAAGTTCATGACAAGAGGTTCAAATCATTAGTTTTTTATAGAACTCAAGCTGACAATGATGTTTTTCAGACTCAACATTAATTTAATTAATTTTAATTTTAAAATGAAATGATTGATTTCATATAATTAAATGTTATGGGTTCTATCACTAAAATAATGCTGGTAACACTTGAACGTAACACTCGAACATTATTTACACAGTTAACTCACAAAATACTCTAATCAGTAACTACCACAAAAGAAAATCAATAAAGAAACAGACAATTATATAACGTTCAACTTAATGAATTTTAACTTTTTAAGTGAATTCAATGACTTGCAGTCAAATTTTTATTAAGAATAAGTAGTATTTTACTTACTCTGTAGGCCGAAAATTTTCGATTTGTTAAAACCCGAAATCATTCTAACAACTCGAAAACGTTCGGCCTACAGAGTAAGTGAAAAAATACTACTTATTCTTAATAAAAATTTGACTTCAAGTCGTTGAATTCACTTAAAAAGTCAACGCATTTCGTCATGGAACAAGAAATCCAGGAATTTATTGAATTTACTATAACAAGATTATCACTGTAGAGAAACTAATTACTAACTGTCAATAGGCCGATGAATAATTTAATAATAAATGGCTAATAAATTATTACAACACTCGATAATAAACTAAACGCTTACAAAGCACAAGGTCTGCCACTGCTTTTATCAAACACAATAAATTATATATACTATATATACACTATTTATACTTCCACGAACAAAGAATGTCTATTTCCACATTTGAAAGTCCAAATAACAACTGACTTCATGCTGACAAACACAGCCGCCTTTATACCTAGAACTCTCCATTTCCAGAGAGTTTTCATTCCAGATATTCCTATCAAAACAGATAACGTTATCTTGGAAATGCTGGAACATACTAGAAACGCATAATAGTAAGAGTAGGGAGGACCAAGAAAAAGACAAAAAAACAAGTGCACATTCAGTGTAACCGGAAGTACTGTAGCGGTACCAGTAGCGTAGAAAGATGGTTTCCTCTTCCTTGCCTTTCCTAACAATATTATAAAAGTTTTTTTTTCGGTTTAAATTTATTCTGAAACTATCGAAACAGTACTTTGTCAGCAGTATTTTATGCTTTCGTCCAACATCTGCAGCATGGTTATTGACCGGGCCGCCCCGACAAATGTCTTTTATCAGCGTCGATAGGTTTGGAACAATTTGTCTCGGCTGTCAGCCAATAGGAAGGCGTCGGCCGATGTCACACACGGATAGATGCGGTTAACGCATTCAGCATTGATTTCCCTCGGGCTGAGTCGGGAGATATATGGCTGCTCCCCGAGCAAAGATACTTGCATTGTTTGTCGTCGCCCGAGCAAGGAAACGTCAATAGGTCACTTCTACTACACATTGATAATAAATCGGGAGACTGCAGGGCCTTGTCTGCAGCTGGATTCAATCAACAGTAGTAGGGCACGAATAAGGATTTGATTACTTGGAGCAAGACTGTTGGAACAGAACTCAGAAATCAAACAGAAGTCAGAACAGAAATTGAGATTGCTCTATCATAGCTGAGATGATGTTGCTCTCAAATGTCCATCCTGCCATCCACAGTTAGATTTTCAGGACGGAATTTCAGATTTGATTATCAAGATCCAAACTGTTGGAACAGAACAACTAACGGAAACAACAAGTTTGAACTAGAACTAACTAGATTGTTTAATCACAGCTGAGTTGATGTTGACCCACGAATGCTCTCAAATGACCACCCCTTTATTTGGGAATTTTTTTTTTAAGATGAAGCCCACATAGGTCTTTGGTGCGTGGGTAATGAGTTGGATGATGGTGAGAGCTGGACCTACAGTTTTAGGTGGGTTCCGAACCACCGGGAAGTGATTTTACAGCAGAGAACAGTGTCTTTTTTGCTGGCCAATCTAATCGGTCACCCTTACAAAGAGTGCCCAGGAGAACGCAGCTTATCTAAACCTGATTGAACCTGCTACGGCTCATGGCTGTTACTTCCCTTATTCAAACCCATATTTTCAGGGCGGGTTCGGGTTTGATCACTCGGAGCTAGATTGCTGGAGCAGAACTAAAACAAGCTAGACTGTTGGAAGAGATTTAACAAAGTAACTAGATTGAACTAAAACTAGAACTAGAACAAGCTAGATTGTTTTAACATAGCTGAGATGATATTGGAGGCTCTGGTAGCGCAGTTGGTTGGAGCACTTGTCTGTGATCAGGTAAGATTCTCGCTGGTTTCGTTTCCTGCAGCCTTGGATTTGAATCTTACTCAGCCATGGATGTTTCTCATCATTCACCTCATTACCCACGCACAGTCGCCTGACTCATGTGGGCATCATCCGCAAAAAAATTGAAGTATCAAAGCTTTCAAATGTCCAACCTATCATTCAGAGCTATAGATTCTCATTTTGAGGTAGTGGCTGTTGATGAACATAACTAAAAAATAAGTACAATTTTTTTATGGTACGGCTGTATCTGCCACTAGACTTGCTACTTTCATACAAAGTTAGTTTCCCAAAAATACGACCAATAAAACCACCAAATTCTTGCCACCAATTAACAAAATCGCTAATGCAAATAAAAAGGTTTTGACAATCTATTGATCAATTTCAATGAGTTGATCGTAAAACTGTCCGCCATTTTGATATTCGTATTCTACTTGATGCAATGTGATTGGTTATGTGGCCTGGGTTATCGACCAATAAGGAGCAAGTAGGGAGTACAACTTGAAATGGACTGGGATCCTGGACCTTTTACTTTTGTACACGATATTATCCATTGTTGGATGGCTATAGGAGAAAACGGACGGTTTGTATAATAGTGTAATACATATTTTGTTTATATTAGTTTACAATATTGTATAAATCTTGAGTACTCGAGGGAAAGTTTATGTTTTACATAAAAAAAAATTTTTTTTTTTTGTAAAATGGCGTCCTTTGTTTTCATTCGTTGTCAGAGTCTGAGAAGAATCCGTTAAGTCAGAATAAGTCGTTCTGTTGTATTTGCAACGAACGTTGTTAATTTTCAAGTTAAAAAGCATTTTACATGATATTGTTAGTCACATTCAAGGTGTACTTAGTGGGACTATATTAATGAATTATATTAGTACTTAAACAGTGTCGAAAATTATACGTTAAAAAGTATTTATTTAATTGATGCATTTTTAATATAATTTTTTAAATATATAAATAATATTTTTTTATATACCGTAATTGTATAACTTTCAATTTAATATACGCTACTGTACTTGAATTGATATATTTTATTTTTTAATAAAATAGATTTTTATAATATCATTAATTTAATAAAATTTTAGTAGGCCTATAATTGGGTCAAATTAATAGATGTCCAAGTGTATTCAACATAATCACGAATAGACGTTTGTTTATGGGTGTTTCAAAATTAATTTTTAATGTATTTAAATTTCAAGAAAATTAAAAAATTAAGTCATCTTCAACAAGAATTTACTATAACTAGCATTAAAATTTCCTAGAACGCGGTTATAACAATAAACCGGGTAAACTTCTTGATTAGAAATAGCTCAGTTCTGGGATGCTGAAAGAATGTTAAACTGCAGTCTACGAGAGGTATAAGAGAGTTGTTTTACGGCTATCAAGTTCAGAAATAAGATATTCGGATCTTGAAGCGTATCTGATGAAAGGAATTCAAGGAGCACAAAATAAAGAAAATAGAAAGTAATTAACGTGGCTTCTCTTGTTCACGAGTATTCCATTCCCAAGTGTTTTCTCTGGAAGGCGACGTCTGTTTAGTATTTCATCTAATCGTAATTGGATTACTTTTGAAAGGGATCAGAAGAGGTCATAAATTAAAAAAGAGACTTCCAGAAAATTCTCATTATTAATTGCTGCTCACCTGCTGAAGAATGCTCGAGCTGATCTTGAATAGATAGGAGACTTTGCCGGAGGCAAACTTGAGAATTTCCATTTATAATTCATCGGAAAGTTGAAGCCAGAAAACTATTGAGGAATGGTTCGAGATTCTCTGTGTTTTTTTCTACAGTTAAAAAGAGAGGAAAGTTCTGGGGAATGGGAGACGCATTTGAGCGGGAAATTTTCGACAACAGTCGCAGTTAATAACGGAATTGGAATAACCAACTTTTGTGCCCCCCACCGTTGTGGGGGGAAACTTTGGTAACTCGCCAAGATTCCCCCACAATCCCTGTTCAACTTACACACCCCGAACTTTATCCACTTTATTCGTTTTCATTTCGAGGCCCCCGCCTTCTTGCCCCTGCCACCAACGCAGGCCTTCCCATTCCTTCATCAAGTTTTCACCAAAAATTTAATATTCCACCACAAATTTCCACCGAAGTTTCAAAACAAGAATGGCGCCATAAATGCGTGTGTACATGAAACAAGGGGGATACGGCCAGGAACCGGTGGAAAATTAACAATTAGACGCTTCCCCCTGTCACAGTTTTGTATGCCTACAGAAGGGGGATTGAAGATTTTTTGACAAAGTTTTCAACAGATTTTTCTTATGCTCTGATAGAAAAAGGTTTAGAGTACCAAAATCACAGTAATTTTAACAATATAGTAATAGATTCAACTCAAATTTCATCGAAAAACACTCAATAATGCTGTTTGACATTGAAATTGAATTAACCTTTTCTGATAATGTAGTCTAAATTTCAGTGATTCAATTTAAAAAAATCAGAAATATCTTGGATACTATTAAATAGACTCAATCAAAGTGCTTCAACGTTTAAATAGAATTTGGTAAATTGTGTTTTTCAGAAGATTCAAGTGATATATTAATCAAAACATAAACATAACCTATGTTTACAAATATTTGGACTCTTGTAAAAATGTAGTAATAGAGATAGTTTTGGGCTAAAAGCCTGTTGGTTCTTTACAATCAGTTGTATTTTGTCTGTATCAATAAATAAATATTAAATATTAATATTAATAAACAACATTATTTTACAAGACCATTAATTTTGAAATTCCTTTCAATCGAATTGTAACATCTTTTAAATCAAGGTTGAACATAATTTTATAAAAATTCTGTAAAAATATAGAAGTTATTAAAAATTATGAAAAAGGTCTAGTACACCATTGTCACAGAAAATTTTCAATCTTATTTTTAAATTTTAAATATAAATTCTATGATTTTTAAATTTTAAATATAAATTTTATCATTTTTAAATTTTAAATATAAATTCTATGTTTTTTAAATCTCAAATATAAAGTCTTTAATTTTTAAACTTTATATTGATTGTTTTTATTGTATATTGACAGTTTCAAGCTAATTTTCATAGTACCATGATAAAAAAATAACATGGCCGAAATTAATACTGAAATTCAGTTGTAGAATTATTGTGAAATGTAGTGTAGTTAATTTTAGTGAGGGATCACTCAAATGTTTAGGAGTCACTTCATGTAAACAATTATTCTGAAGACCCACTCTAGAGTTTCCATGATTTTTAAATCATAAAAATTAGACGGCATTCATAAATTAAATTTTAGTGATTCTTAAATTCTCAGTCTGTGTTAACCTCAATGTTTTTGACAATGTAACATTTTAAAAATTTGTGAAGGGAGCAGTTTTGGACTTGAGTCTGTTGCGCCTTCACATTCGTTGTAAATTTATCACAATAAATAAATAAGAGTGGATTACAGTGAAACTATACATAGATAATAACCTAGTAAAAATGAGTATTCCTCGTCTGTTTGTACATCTTAACTTTGTTATTTAATAGGTAGGTACTTTATTATGTGGGCCTATTATTTTTAAAAACAAAAATATGACTGAAACTTAAATTTTGTAATTTCAATGCGTTGCTCCATCATCTTGATATTTGTATAGGTCTACTACATTGTGTTCAATAGTTTCATGGTTTAAAACAAAAAATGTAAATTCATCATAATTATATGGATTTATCATGCGTGAAATATGTGAAATGATAGTATTTTTTGGCTTGAAAGTTTCCATAGAAATTTGAAATTATTTACAGCTTTCAGTGTTTCGTTTTGAGTGAACTTTCACATTAATCGCCTTTAAGTGACAAGGAATCATTTTATTACTTTTTACATGGGGTATTTTAGTAAATCTAAATTTTCAGTGTTAAAATCAGCCGCAATGTTTTGGACAATATAACATATTCAAAATTTGTAAAGAGAGCAGCTTTGAACTTGAGTCTGTTGCACCTTCACATTCATTGTAAATATGTCCTAATAAACAAATAATTCATCTTATTGTTAATAAAATTTGCCAAACATTTGTACAAACAATGCAGATATAATTAATGGATGAAATGGTATAAATCCGAGACAATAATGAGGACTTATTGGAATCATCCTATTGTCTGTCCGTTCGTTCGTGCGAGGATGATTTAGACTCTATAAATCTGGTATAGCTTCCTCTTTGTTCCAATAAAACCCAAAATGTATTTGAATTTTGGGACTAAAATAATGAATAAACCCCTAAATCCCCTATTGTATTTGGATTTTGGGACTCAAACATGATGCTGGGTCTCAAATAATGAATAAACCCCTATTGTATTTGAATTTTGGGACTCAAATAATGAATAAACCCCCTATTGTATTTGGATTTTGGGACTCAAACATGATTCTGGGACTCAAATAATGATTAAAACCCCTATTGTATTTGGATTTTGGGACTCAAACATGATGCTGGTACTCAAATAATGAATAAAACCCCTATTGTATTTGAATTTTGGGACTCAAACATGATTCTGGGACTCAAATAATGAATAAAATCCCTATTGTATTTGAATTTTGGGACTCAAACATGATGATGAGACTCATATAATCATGATGAAACTATTAATAAATCATGAGATCGATACTGTGGCCCGTATTTATGAACATAGCTTGAGGTTTCCAGAAGAAAGCATTTATATCAATCTAAATAGCATATTTTTATTGATGAAATACTACTTCTAGGTAAAAAAACTGATATCTATTTCAAATAATAATTTTTCATGCGATAAGAGCCTCACAGATAAAACATTACGGTTCTGTGTAGGGCTTTTGTTTTTCCGATCGCGAAAGATCAAGATTTCTTTTCTTGGCAGGAAGCATTTTTGTTCTTCTTATCTTTGATTAATGGATTCAGTTCCGGTCAAGCAGAGCACATGCTCAGAAAACGGAGGAGAGATAAGACGATATCAAATCCACCCAATCGCAAAATTCTCTCGACTAGACTTTGGGATTTCCTTTCAACATGAAGAATCCTTCTTTCTACACTCTGTTTTCTGTTTTTTGAATCAATGTTATTTGTTATTGTTAATCTATTAATATCTTGCAGCTCAAACATGGAAGACATTGTAAGAAGTTCATGAAAAATGTTCAAAATAATGACATTTCTCAACTTTGATACTCTGGTGCGATTTTGTGTTCCTTCCATTTATTTTTTCAGCTTGGCATATGACATCAAGTAAATAGAATGCAAGTATCTTGCTGGTGTCTAATAGTGAACCAGTGACTTGCAAGGTCAGATGCCTGTTGTTTAACTATCTATAAATTACAATTAAACTTTTTCAGTAATTCCAAGTACAAGTACTGATGAAATACATCTGATAAATGAAAAAAAAGCAGCTTGCAATAATGGTTGGAAGGAGGATCCAGCATGCAGCATGGTTATTGGTTCCCAGCATTTAAAGAAAGCTATTGGTTGAAATGAAACACCTCGTAATTAGTTGGAAAATGGTCTTAGCATGCTGCATTACGATTAGCTGAAACGATTCTGAGAAAATCCTATTGGTTGGCAAAAAGCGTCTTTCTATAATTAATAATAAGACATGAAGTTGTAACAACCACTTTAATTTATTAAAAATAGTGAGATACCTACTAGTTTCGGTTCTTACACCATTATCAATCTCAATAAAAATGAAACTAAAGTACAGAGTAGCTTGATATATACTAAACACGGAATGATACTATTGCCTGAGGGCGAAAGTGCCTCTCATAGGCTGACCTTCATTGAAGGTCTGTGATTGGCTGTAGGTTCTAACAAGTCACGCCCACTGGTGGGAGGAGCAACAAGGAATAATCAGTGTCAGAATCAGGAACAAAAAAGTAACAAAGAAAAACAATACACAAGTAGGTTAGAATTAAACAGTTATAATAAAATAAAAAAAAAAGAAGCTAAATAGAATGTAGTCAAGGTCTGACATTTATTTCAAACAATTCAATACAACTAACTTGGTCTCATCATAATACAAGCCTACTCTTTAATAACGGGGTTTTCTTGTTTTTCTCGGTTGACCTTGACTAGTTCTATCTCAAGGTCAGCCTATGAGAGGCACTTTCTCAGTCAGTCAATATTATAATATATCAAGCTGTTCTTTACTTTAGTTTGTTTGAGATTGATAATGGTGTAACAACCGAAACTAGTATCTTACAGTGTTTAATATATGTGGTTTTGACAACTTCAAGTCTTATTATTCATTATGGATAACTTCTACAATGACAACTTCGCCACTACAAAGAAAGTTAAACAACTTTCTTGTTGAAAGGTGGACCCAGCAAGCAGCATTGCGATTGGTTGACAGCATTTCAAGCAAGCACTCCTATTGGTAACTGGAAACGCCTTGAAATTTGTAGGAGGGTTTAATTCCTGATGTGAATTGAAATGATGATAAAGCTCCCATCAATATAATGATTATGTCTTCATTTATATGATTTAATCTCATTATTTACTAGTGCAAGTATATGGATTATTTTCTATAAGTATATTGAATCGTGATTTATTCCAGTTACTCAATTAATTCCAGTCCACTCAAAGTGTAAAGTTCTTCGTATTCTTAACAAAAATTATTTTTAGACAAGTACATAACAAGCATTAATAGAATGGATGAATGGAACTTTCTATATAATAATATGAGTGAGAGAAGAAACAAAGCGAGAAAAAAATCAAATCAATTTAATTGATTTTTAATTTTTTCTCTCACTTTCTTTTTCTTTCGCTTCCCTTCTCTTTCTCTTAAACGCTTGGTTCTACAGTTCTCCCTTCATTAAACATTAGTGTTGGCCTATTCTTCTCTCACTCATATTATTATGGGAGAGAAAACATGTAGAAGAAAGCGATCGAGAGAAAGAAAATTATAGAGAGAAGGAAAAGAGAGAGAAGTAAAAGAGAGAGAAGGAAAAGAGAGAAGAGGAAAAGAGAGAAGAGGAAAAGAGAAAAAAAGAAAAGAGAAAAGAAAAAGAGGGAGTGAGGAGAAAAAGAGAGATAGAGAAAGTGTATGTGAGAGAGAGAGAGAGAGAGTAAGAGAGCGAGAAAGATAAAGTAACAGAAAAAATGGCAAAGAATGAACAGATATAGAGTACTTTGAAGTGCTTTGTCCCCAGGTAGAATTTCGCATTCCCATTGGTGCAAGTGCTGAACGTCGAGTTCCCTGCTGGAGCTCAATAAAACACAGTGACGAAGGGCCGCCGGAAGGGCATTTGGACAGAGAAGAGAGCCAGAGAGCTAGAGAGCAGAGAGCAGAAGGGAGAGTGGTCAGACAGGACTCGACTCGCGTTGGAAATTGCAAAAAGGATGCAAAGTTGAATAAAAGAGGGATCTTGTCGGATGGATGGAGCGGCGAACGAAAAAAATTGTCGGCACAAGATAACACAGCTGAATGGATAAGTGTAGAGGCGTGTACCGTACTCTTTGTGGTGCGGTAACTTCGAAAAAAAGAGAAAAAAAAGAATAAGAGGAAAAAAGAAAAATTAGAGAGAGTGAGAGAGAATAAGAAAGAGAGTAAGAGTACGAGAGAGAGAGAGAGAGAGAGAGTGAGAAAGAGAGAGAGAGAGAGTTTGAGTGAGAGAAAGGAAGAGAGATTGATTGTTTAATTCATACAAATAATTGGATAGTTACTAGCATAAAATATACAATATACAGAGTGTTTCTGAACTCTCTACCAATACTTCTAGGCAGTGTTTCTGGACTAATAACAAAAGTAAATATTGTAATAAAATTTTTACAAAGTCCCCAGTTACTCACACAGCCGCCATTTTGTTTTTTTCACTCATTATTTTTTATTCAAAAACCTCTGAATATATGATTTTGAAATTTTGCATACAGCTTCATAACAATTAAAACAATCTAAAAAAAATTAATCAAAATTTTCCGATATCAATAAACAAAATGGCGGCCATTTAAAATCTTTGAACAGGATTTAATTGATAATGGCTGATGATATCAAAATTTGACAGGAATAACTGTTTCTAGATATTATTATTGCAAATCTAATGATTCCTCATTTTTTAAGATTGGCCAACAATTAACAGAGATATGCTACATTTTAAGGTTCGTGGTGGTTGGGAGCGAGTTGCAGTTTTCGGATTCCAACCACCGCTCACCCTAAAAAGTAGCACATCTCTGTTAATTGTTGGACAATCTTGAAAAATGAGGAATCATTAGATTAGCAATAAAAATATCTAAAAAAGGTTATTCTAGTCAAATTTTGATATCGTAAGCCATTAATAATTTAATCCTGTTCAAAGATTTTAAATAGCCGCCATTTTGTTTTTTGATGTCGGAAACTTTTGATTAATTTTTTTCAGATTGTTTCAATTGTTATGAAGCTGTACGCAAAATTTCAAAATTATACATTCAGATGTCTTTAAATAAAAAGATAATGAGTGAAAAAACAAAATGGCGGCTGTGTGAGTAACTGGGGACTTTGGAAAAACTTTATTACGATATTTACTCTTGTTAGTGGTCCAGAAACACTGCCTGGAAGTATTGGTAGAGAGTTCCGAAACACTCTGTATATTGTATATTTTATGCTAGTAACTATCCAACTATTATTTGTATGAATTAAGCAATCAATCAATCTTTCTTTCTTTCTCTCACTCAAACTCTCTCGCACTCTTACTCTATTTCTTATTCTCCCTTACTCTCTCTCATTTTTAGCTGTATAGGCATCACCAAGTATTATTACATAATACATTATCAGTTACTTATTACATAAACGGTTTATCTATATACAAACATGAAATTAAGACTGAAAATTATATTAATATGGTATATAAAAAAAAATCTTGGTGAAGTTAGGGGACACCGTCCCTCTCTTACACTTTTCCTATTGAGAGAGAGAGAGAGAGAGAGAGAAAGAGAGAAAGAGATAGATTGTGAGAGAGTGGGAGAGAAAGAGAGAGAGAAAGAGTTAGAGGATAGATAGATAGATAATTTGTCTTTATTGAGGCGAAGTTAGAGAATAGAGAGAGATAGAGGATAGAGGAGAGAGAGAGAGTGATTGATAGATAGGTAGAGAGAGAAAAAAATCATAAAAAACCGACGAGGGGATGGAGAATGGATGAAATACAAATATTCATTACATGAAGAACACCACACTCACTACCTGTCAAAGGGATCGGTCGCGGTACACACGATGATGATGATGATAGGAAAAGAAGAATTTTTCATATGAAGTGTGACAGAGGAAGCCACACACCAAAATGAAATGATTCAATTATTATCGTGTCGCACCTCTCAATCTGTCGTCGCCAAAGAACTCGACAAAAATTACTTACACAACGACGCTCTTGTGGTTTGTGGCTTTGACGACCGCCATTGACTGCAGGCTGAACACTGCCGTGCTGGCATTATTAATGTTTCAATTTCATCTCAGTTATAAACTGAATTGGGAGATTTCGTTCAAATAATAATTTGAATAAACAATTATTAATTGAAATAGTTATTGTTGTCTGAATAATGATCATGGTCAATCGACATTTTATTCCGATTTGTAGTGAAAATTCTATATTCTTTTTTAGTGTGTGCAAATTTATTGTGATAAAAATATATGAAATGTAAATAAAAATGTAAGTAAATAAATTGGAGAGAGAAAGCAAATAAATTATTCATAAGACTTCCAATAAACTTATGTGATTATTGCAAGAATGATGTTTAATATCATAATCAATAACATCAATCATCTGGCTTGGGAGAAGTAACTCAAAAAGTAACCATCAAATTGGGAAAAGTAATCATCAAATTGTAAAAATAATAGCTATTTGTGTAACTAGAGTGCAAAGTGGAGTTTTTTCAAAAAGTTTCTCGAGTGCAGAAACAATACTTTGCGCTCGAATTACACATTAAATTTTTTACAGTAACTTATAAAGCAATTAATTTAAATAGAAGAAAACAGAACATACATTAACCTGACTATTCCTCACATAACCTATCTTCGAATCAAATCGATTTCAACAACAACTACAGCTGACTGTATTTCGTTGCTGAAGCAGAGTAGCCAACCTATTTCTGAATGCAGAATAGGGAACCTGCGTATTACATGCTCACTATTTTGTGTTGTTAGGATGCAAATCTGGGGTGCGGGAAAGTACTTTTCTGCAATCCAAATTTGCAACCTAACAACACAAAATAGTGAGCATGTAATACGCAGGTTCCCTATTCTGCATTCAAAAATAGGTTGGCTACTCTGCTTCAGCTGCAAAATAGTTGTTGTAGTTGTTGTTGAAATCGATTTGATTCGAAGATAGGTTATGTGAGGAATTGTCAGGTTATGTATGTCCTGTTTTGTTCTGTTTAAATTACTTTATACATTACTGTAGGAAAAATTTAATGTGTAATACGAGTGCAAAGTATTGTTTCTGCACTCG
This sequence comes from Conomelus anceps, assembly GCA_948455865.1. Classification (NCBI taxonomy): domain Eukaryota; kingdom Metazoa; phylum Arthropoda; class Insecta; order Hemiptera; family Delphacidae; genus Conomelus; species Conomelus anceps. The sequence goes on from OX418220.1 coordinate 11,130,572, forward strand.
AGAAACCTTTTTCACTCGCCTTTGGCTCGTGAAAAAACTGTTTCTCTCGATGCAGAAAAACGCTATTTTGCACTCTATTAGTTACACAAATAGCAATTATATGCTTCTGATTTCTTCCAGAAAATACAGAATGATACAGAGAAACGGGAGATTAGGAAAGTTGTGTTGGTGGCCGTTGGCAGTTGATACCAGTAGACTTATGCCAGCCTGTCAGCAATACCCTGCTATTATTATCACGAATTTCTTGGAGTGGTTCTCAACGTGCACTTTCCGGTAAAAGCACTTTAGAATTTCGCATCTTTTTAAGATAGGGCATCTTTTTAAGATAGGATCGTGTTCCATCAGCATAATTATGCAATTTAAACACTGCAATTAGACATAGCAGGGAAGATATCCATGAATTAATTGCATGTGCTGATGAAATAGGATCAGGGCGTCCTAAATTGAAAAAATGCAAAATTCTCCACAAGCTCCCTTCACATTGTCAATGATTTTGTAGAACGCTTTTACTGCAAATGCACGTTGAGCACCACTACAAGAATCCATGATAGCTGAATGGCAGAGTATTGCTGACAGACTGGCATAAGTTTTTCTTAGTTATACAACTTTCTAAATATTTCTAGTTTCTTTTGAGTTTGTTTAAATTGTTTACTGATATCGTCACTGCCACCAGCCAGGATCCTTATACATTATGAAAGGTTATTAAATTATCTTTCTTTATTCATGTAAATTTACAAATTTGAGTAGTTAAAAACAAAATTTTCAACATCACATTAGATACTATAGTATACTTAGATTATATTTTTTATAGTACTAGAAATTATTTACAATGATATTTGTATGATCTTAATGATATGTGGTGATGATGATGGTGATGACATTCTAAGTCAATTACATGAAATAGCGAAGTTTGGACAAAGATTCGTCCATTCTTGACACTTAAGCGCGTTAACGGAGTATTTAGGTTAACGGATAACGGGAGAACGGAGTATTTAGAAAAATAATTGAATTCTGTAGGTTATATAACAAGAAGCTTAAACATAGATTTGTTTATTCTTGACACTTAACTGCTTATTAAGGTTAACGAAGTATTATGGCGGGCCGCTTGGCGCAGTTGGTTGGGGCGTCGCAACTTCAACTTGCTGTCGTTTAAGTGGTCGTGGGTTCGAATCCCGCTCCACCGTCAGGCATTTATGTGTAATCATTCACCTCATTACCCACGCACAAGTCTCGGACTCATGTGGGCATCATCAGCAATTCATGTTATAGGTTAACGGGACAAAGGAGTATTTAGCAAGATTATTGCATTTTGTAGTCCATATAACAATAAGTTCTTGTTATATAAAAACAACCATTGTAATAACTGTTACAACCCACAATCAACTAGCATATGATTCGCAGAAGCTACTCTTGATAATATCCAACTCCACTAATTGGTTTGAAACCAATCAATATCATCTCAACTCTCCTTCTTCATCACGGAACCGCAATAGAATCCTCATTGCTGACAGTCCAGCCGCGCTGAGCGACTTCACCCCGGGAACTAGGGGCTCTTTCATAATATGTTTGAACAAGCACAGGGGAGGCCAAGTGATGTTTGCACTGGTTAGTTGGAGAGAAAGTGTAGGCAAGTCTCAGGCTGGCCAACTAAACTGGCCGTTATAGAAGACGAGACAGCTAGATTAATTGGTTGGACCCGGCCGCCTAAGGGCTTATGACAAGGGCTTTTACCGGGTCACTTTGGCCCAACTCGTGTTGCCCTACTCTAATTGTCCATCTCCGCTTACCCCTTCACACGCCCACCCCTACTACCAACCCCCCTCTCACACCTAATTCCAACCCCCCCCCCACCGACTCCAAACAGAACTCACAGTCAAAACATTTGCATACGTTTGTCGCAAGAATATATTCCTCCTTTTACTTGCAATTGCCTTCACTTTAGGACACTTTCCAAGCCTTGTTTGGTGGGAGAGTATCCAGAAATACTTCAACCCCTATCCATGAACTTACCTTGAGGCTTCCTTAACTCAAGGGAGCCTTGAAAAGCATTCACTAAAAAGTATTTTCAAGTTTCCCTTGAGTGGAGGAAGCCTCAAGGTAGGTTCCTAATGACCTTCTTTTCCACTTAGACAATTTTGTTGAAGCTCTCCACTTATGCTTATTGCATATTCAAGTATACTGTGAGTAAGACATTGAGTAATCTGATATTGAAACTGACACTGTATTTCACTTTTATATATTGTTTTACTCACTTATAATGGAGATGCTTGAGGGATGCATTTCACGTCTGAAAAGAAACTTCGTCAGCCTGATGAAGTGAAATGCATCCGTCAGTTTGAAATGCATCAGTTTGATTGAGATTGATAATGGTGTAACAACCGAAATTAGTTTCTCGAAGTTTTAATAAATGTGGTTGTGACAATTTCGTCTTATTATTCATTATGGATACCTTCCACAATATCACCTTCGCCATTACTAAGAAAGTGAAATGCATCCCTTAAGCATCTCCAATATAAGTGAGTAAAACAACATACAAGTGAAATTCTGTGTCAGTTTCAATATTAGATTGTTCATTAAGTATTTCGTCATGGAAAGCTTCACACATTGAGTAAGTTGATTCTGTCTTGTTTAGGGTGTTTGAATATTTCATATTGTTCCAGTGTATTCAGTTTGTGGCTTTTTTCAAGAATAGTATGTAGGTTATAATAGTAGTGCTGTACAAAGTTGAGGTCTACAGGGCCTTGGTCTCGATGTATTTCCCCCCAATTAAAGCCCTGTAAGTCGAGCTTAAATACATTTTCTAGTATTGTCTATAAAATGATTTCTAATTTAAATTCCAATTATGACTGAAGTGCTATTAAAGACTCACTCATCAAACTATGTAGACTACTAAAGGAAAACAGTGGAATTTCCTGCATATAAGTATAGAAAATAGATTTAACTATATCTCTTCTGTGATGTAAGCGAGGAAAATACTACTGACCTTGATAAAATAACATTTTTGAGTTAGGATATAAGTATTTAAAATGTATAAATAGGGGTGAATAAATGTATTGTGAAGAAATATGCATGAAAAAGAGAAAATTAAAACCCGTTTTCAGCATTCATCTAGGTTAGTTTCATGCCAGGCAAAACGACAACCATCTACTGTAGTTTTCATATAACTTGGCAGCAGTAGCTCGGTTCAGATGTAGCATGTCCCATCTGCTACACGCTGGCAAGTTATATGAATACTACAGTAGCTAGATATGAAACTAGAGCATTAGCACAACCAGAGTTGGTACTGCTACTTAGTTATTAAATTTGGAAAATGTATACAAAAGAATGTACATGAAAGTAAATACATAAAATAATATTATAGGAAAATGAATAATTTCTACTCACTTGAATTCGCTGAACAGGAGCAGCACCACATCATTAGAATGAGAAGAATGATGTGTGACATTTTCCGTGAACAGGTAGCTGAAAAAATACATTCAAAATTAGACAGAATAAACATTTAAAGATATATTCAATATTAGACAGAAATGGGGTCACATCCAGAAATATACAAACAAAATAAAATCTGTTGTTCCCAAATAGTTTCCATAGATTCTTTATTCAAATAAGACCAAAATACAAATTCAAACACAAACAAGCGACAGGGTATGTCTAAAATTATATTATATAATTGGTTTTGGAAAATACATTCCAGTAAGAACACCTAAGGAAAAGGCATTACTAGATATTCATTTACAAATCAACAATCAACTGGAAAATTGGTTGTTTGGGTTCAATAATTCCAATAATTCTAATAACTGATTGCGTAATACTAGGGACATCTGTATGAGGAAGATAATTTCAATAGATATTCATAAATAATGAATTTATTAGATCAATCGGTAGTTCAGGCTCATAAATTTAATCTCTTTTCAAAGTAGATAAAAATCTAACGCCTAAATAAAATACATCTAACAATAATAAACACAATAATAATAAACAACAATAAACATCTAACGCCTAGGCATTATGAAAATGGGCAGTATGGATTATGGATCATTTATATTACCACACAAAGAAAGCAGCAATTAAATTTATTCATATATGATACTATTTTTACCACGCGTTTTTATTTATTTTATTTCTTGATCTTCCCTGTTAATAATTTCTAACAAATTTAGAACTAATCAATTTTTCTGTTGGAGAGTCATGCTTCTTAGCTTCTGCTAGCGACGCCTTCAAAAATATTTTTTTTTCTACTTTTTGTAGTTCTTATTTCAATTTATTTATTTTGTATTTGATAAACATATTTTATATAGCAAAATAAAAAATTTGGGAAAAATTGAATAGAGTACTATTGAATGAATGCTACTAGCGACGCCTTCAAAAATATTTTTTCTTGTACTTTTTGTAAATTTTATAGTTATAATTTCAATTTATTTTTGTATTTGATGCACATTTTTGATATGAAGAAATAAAAAATTTGAATAAAATACTATTAAAAGAATTTAAAACTGATTGTTGATAGAATAACAATGGAATGCTCGGGTATTCAGGAAGATTTTAATAAGAATGGTGCCAAAATTTCAAGTAGCAGACCACCTTTTGTGTCTTCTATATGCTTGTCACAAACTTCCGCAGCCATACAACTGCAGGAGACACTCACATCGTGGAATGAAAGAAAACGAAAAAACATCTGAAACATTTCCTCGCCGGAAATTACAAGTGAAGCACCACAAAAGTAGGAAAACGAGCATCTGCGGTCTCTGAGGTGGCGGTGTAACGAAATTCGAAGCTTCAGTGCCGCAGCAGCGTACGCGGCTTTATTGAAAAACCAATATAAATTCCTAGGAAAGAACTGACAGAATTGGATGAGGCTGGAGTACGTTAAAGAGAGAAAGAGTGTGAGAGAGAAAGAGAGAGAGAGAGAGAGAGTGAGTGAGAGAGAGTATAAGAGAGAGAGAGAGAGAGAGTATAAGAGAGAGAGGGAGGGAGGGTGTGTGAGTGTGTGAGAGAGAGAGTATAAGAGAGATAGACTATGTGTGAGAGAGAGAGAGAGTATAAGAGAGAGAGAGAGAGAGAGTATAAGAGAGAGAGAGAGAGAGTATAAGAGAGATAGACTATGTGTGAGAGAGAGAGAGTATAAGAGAGACTAAATAAAAGACTTCCCACAAGTGACCATGAAAATGAGTAGCTCCATAAGTCACCAGGCGCTAGACAGAGAGAGAGAGAGAGAGAGAGAGAGAGTGTGTGTGAGAGAGAGGAGTGAGTAAAAGGGTAGGGAGTAATTGGGAGAGAGAGAGAGTGTGCGACAGAGAGTGTGAGAGTGTGTGAGAGAGAGAGTGTGTGAGTGAGAGAGATTGAGTGAGTGAAAGAAAATGTATGGGGGAAAAAGAGAAAATTAAGAGGTGAGAATACAAACAGAAGAGAAAGAGTAAGATACGATGAAGAAAGGTATAATTACTGAAAGAAGTACATGAGAGTGAAAGAGGAGCGAGTTGTTAGGGAGGGGAGTGATTAAGGGAAGAGAAAGAGAGGGTGTGAGAGCAAGAGAAGATGAATGGAAGGAAAAGGAGAGAACTGAGAAATGAGTCCACAATAGAGAAGTGAGAGAGTCAAAAGAGAAGGCAGAGATGTCAATTTACTGGAAGAACTTTCAGAATTGAAAGAAAAATAAATATCATAGGGAAGAAAATGGATAGAAAGAGTCCGCAAAACTCATGAAATTGAGAAAAGAGAAGAGCAGGGAGTTGAAACAGGTAAAATTACTGACAGAACTTTTAGAATAATCGAGAAAACAATTAATTCATGACAATTTCCTAGTAAAAATAATAAGCCATTGCCACTCTGACTCGTTGCTACATAGGAAAATTCGATTACCGCATAGATAATTGGTGGTGTAAATGAAGTTGAGTACGTTGAGTAAGTGGATTCTGATGAGTGACTGGAGTCAACTGATGATCTGTTGAGTCGACGAGAGTCCGATAGGAAGGTGTAGAAACAGCTGTGATTGACTACACTCTATTCACATCAAATAACAAGAATCCCAAGCACCGAGAAAAACAAGAGTTACTCAGCTGACTCAACTTTCATTATAAATACCATTCATTGTTTGAGCTACGGCCACATTGAACACTTATAAATAAAGATTTAAATTTACTTTTTTTAAATTTAGATTTCCACTTCTTAATTTACTTTTTTCTTATGTATCGCCAAAACATCTTGTGGCTGTCTTTCCTAAATAAAGCCATTTGAGGTTAGGACATTCTTTACCTCCAAACACTACCCCTTTGCAGGTCAATGATTTAACCAAAATCGAACAGCTAATAAACATCGAAACCTACCTCACTTCTTGTTTGCGTAGTACGCTCTTTGGACCATAACATAATGCTGAGGTCTGAAGAGTCACCTACAGCCGAAAACGGTTATGGCACTATAAATACATACAATAACTACTTGGGAAGTGATAGCCGCGAGCCGCAGCAGGTATCAGTTCAATCAGATAGAGATAAGCTGCGTTCTCGTAGGACCTGTTTGAAAAGGCGACCGATTAGATTGGCCAGCAAAAAAGACACTGTTCTCTGCTGTAAAATCACTTACTGGTGGTTTGGAACCCACCTGAAACTGTAGGTCCAACTCATCAATCACCATCATCCAACTCATTACCCACGCACAGGTCTCAGACCTATGTGGGCTTCATCCTCCAAAAAAAATTAAAAAATAAACATTGAAATATACTAAGCGCATTTTCTCTTGAAATTCTTGAACAAAAACATCCGGCTGCACTGTTAAGTAGGCTACCTAAAACAAGGTAGAAACGCGTTCCCTCTTCAACCTACCTATTTCAATTATTACCATATCCGCTTTCAATTGAATGTGAACTTCAATTAATGGTTTGCAGCACGTTGTAGATGCCGAACAGAGCGAGCGCCTATTATGCTTGCTTACCGCTCTCGCCATGCAGTTGGACGTGCCAGAAATGTTGGCCGTGGAAAACAGAAGCAGCAGCAGCAGCAGCATCAGGAGCATTAGTAGCAGCATCAGCAGCATCATCATCAACAGCAGCAGCATCAGTTGCATCAGCAGCAGAATGTTTACAGAATGCTGAAAACGGAAACCATGTAATACAGCAGCGGCGTTTTGAAGCACCAGCAGTTTGTTTGTGTGTAATCTGGCGTTCCTTTATTTTTCTATTATGCTCTCTTACTTTCCCCCTTCCCACCTCTTTATATAACCCTAACCATCCAATTTCCCCCCCAAAAACGTTCCCCTTCCCCGCGACATCAGCCCTTTTCGGGAGGCAACCTTCTGTTCTCCTGAAATTTCCAAATTCCTCCGTCTTTGTGCCCTGCAACTGCTTGCAATACCCCGCGCTATCATACAACACATGCGCGATTCCTCTCTTCCTTCTAAACCCCCGCCCCCCCAACCTTTATCAGTCTTTTTCTACACTAAGTTCCCACATCTTCTTTCTTACATCTCTTTCTGTACCATTTATCAGTATTTTTTCTACACATTCATTACATTCTCACATTCTTCATTCACACATTACATCTCACATCTTACATTCTCACATCTTCCGTCTCTCTACTATTTCCTTCCTTCACTACTGTCTCTTCTAACTACACTACTTCTACAGTCTTATCCGTCTCTCTCTAACTACTATTTCCTTCCTTCACTACTGTTTCTTCTCTTATGTAAGTTCTTCCCCTGATATAGGTAGTGATGGCCACACGGTGAGCGTGGTGTTCATGCGATCGAGATGTTCAGTCACGACCGCTCAAGACTGCATTTGGATGGGTGAATGTGCTTCAATGATATGATGTTATAAGTATTATTATCATCATTCACCCGGTGGTTCGGAACCCACCTAGAATTCAAGGTCAACAATAACGTGATTCCATAATGGTTGCCATGAGACCGCTCCATGCTCTCCAAAACGTGGCTTAAACGGCGAGGTGGAACTACCCGTAAGGGTCTCCCAATAAAAGCTATAAGCTTATTTATTTTTCCCCCTCTGATATCATATTTATACTATTCCAACTTCTCTGAACGCCTCCATTTATCCTCTACCTCACTATGTATCACTTGTGCTATCAGTCTGCGTTTTCTATTCCCGTCTTTCTCCTTTCTCCACTCTTATTTTCTCAGTTCTTTCTTGATATCATTCACATGATTGTTCAAAGCATTCACTCCATGCACATTGCTGTAATTCTAAATTTATTTACTGCGTTCTTGATGTATCCGTCATTTTCCACTCTATTCTTGCCCTTTCTCCAGTGTCATTTTGTCAGATATTTTTTGCAATATCATTCAATGGAGCAAATTCTTCACCCCTCATCCGCTATTTTTCGTTGTATATTGCTGATTCGTCTCCCCTTTCATTTATCCGATATTTTATTTGTTGCTGCCATTATCCTGTTTTCTCCCCTTTTCTTACCTTCTTCCACCCTATTTTTCTCCTTTCTCCACTCCCGTTTTGTCAGTTCCTCCGTGTTTCTACAAGGAAAATCTTTTATCCGTTCTATTTTTTTCTATTTTACGTCGTATGTTGCTATAATTCTCCGTTTTTCCACTGCGTTCTTACATTATCCGTCATTTCCCACTCTATCATTCTCCTTCCTCCACTCTTTTTCGCCACAAATTTCTCAATAACATACACTGCTGCAAATCCTTCACCCCTTCATTTAACCCCAACTTTGATATGTTGATACCATTCTCCTACCTGAAGTTTTCACATTTTTCATCTTACTCTGTCCCTTTCTTCTCCCTATTCTTGTTTCTTCTTCCATGCCAGTTCTTTCCCTGATATCATTTATACGGTTGAAAACCTTTGTCGTTCTCAATTTATCATCCTCTGCTGCTATTCTTTTCCTTTATTCTTACATCATCCATCTTCCTCCTTCATTCGCCTCCATCCAAGTGTCAAGAATGGACGAAACTTTGTCCAAACTTTGCCATTTCATGTAATTGCTTCAGGTTGTCATCACCGAAGTTGAAATCATTAGGATCATACAAATAAGATCATTTTACATGATTTCTAGCACTATAAAAATAGCATCATCTGAGCTTACTATAGTATCTATATGACGTTGGTAATTTTGTTTTCAACTACTGATCTGCTAAATTTGTAAATTTACATGGATAAAGAAAAATAATCTAATCTAGTCCCCACACTTGTTTTCCCACTGAGGAATGCTGTTTAAAATTAGTGTAAGTGTGATTCATCTAACGATACTTTTAAATTTAACCCTTTCAAGATGACATAATTGATAAAATTTGAAAAATAGACTCATAGATACACTACTTATTCGAAACAGTTGTACATTTTCACATATTAAAATTTTGTACAAATTTCAGCAGCCACACAAAACAATACGATGAGGTTTGACCTGATCATTCGGAGACGAATAACAGTCGATACTTGCGAACGTAGTAGATGGTATTCCGGTGGTTCGGAACCCACCTAAAACTGTAGGTCCAACTCATCAATCAACATCATCCAATTTATTACCCACGCACAGGTCTCAGACCAATGCGGGCTTCATTCTTAAAAAAAAGATTAGAAATAATAACGGCAACAGTACTGTGGGAGTGTTGGGTGTAATTTATTTAACGTTCTGTAAAGCGTTGCATGCGTGTGACGTTGGTCGCTCTAGGGCAAAGCCTAGAAATGAGATGATTGATAATTTAGACATCATATGTATGCCGCTTTCATGTTACTAAAACGTTGTTTTTAATAGTGTTTAGCTGTAATGGATTATACTTTCGTTTCATTCTCTTTATGACTGAATACGTATCTAACAATCCTCTATTGAATTGAAACTTTATTTCTTATAAAGTGACTAGCTGGTTGCCCGATTCAATTGAATCTGGATTCACATCTACAAATTTGATTTGATAGCCTCCTTTCTTCTGATTCTTTTTTATATCTTTCTCCTCCATGTTTTTCTTTTTCTTCTTTTTTTTAATTTTTTTTCTTCTCTGCCTTCTCTTCCTTCTCATTTTCTCTTTCCCCTTCTTTTTCTTTATTTTTCTCCTCTTTCTTCTTCCTCTCCTCTTCCCCCAACCCATTGTCTACCAGCGTTAGAGTTTCGTCGATAGATAACAGCAAGCAGTTGTTTATTACATAGGATAATCCTCATGATCAGCCGATTAAAAACGAAAATATTCTACATGCATTCCTGATATCAGTAAACAATTCCCGTTATAAAAATTAAAATTTCTTCTATGGAAGATTGCTGTTAAATTATGTAAGATTTCCGGAGAGTGGGGCTACTCCAAGTATGAGCTTACTGTGTGACAGTCAGCAGATTGAAAACCATCACAAGAAACAGAAGAAAACGCCGTTCAAACGGGAGAAACATTCAGCAATGTCAGTTGTAATACATTCGAAATGAAACCACTGCTGAAGTTGGAGTCCCAGAAAATTTCCTCTCGAGAAAAACAGATTGAAGCTTTCGGGAAGAAGTGCTTTAGGTCACTGACAGCCGACGCTCAGGGCGACACTCAAAACAACGCGCTCTTCAACTAAACTCTCTACGCATCCACTTTCTGCTCGTTCTGTTTTTCCTTTCTCCCTCTCTCCCGTTCCCCGTTCTTCATCCCTCTCATTCTGTTTCCCTTTCTCCTTTTTTTCTTTCCCCCATTCGTGTTCTTTCTCTTTTCTTTCTACCTCTTACTGCGGCCCAGTTATACTCTCCATTTACTTTGGATTTGTTTGTGGTGAATCTACCGAACAGAATGACGTTCACAGAGTGGTTTCCATTGGAAAGAGGAATAAAAACAAAATTGAATGCAACAATAGTAGCTCCTTGGAAACAGTTATGTTACTATACATTCATAACCTGCATGGATTTTGGAAAAAGGTATTGTGGAAATGGTTCCCCTGAAAGTAAGTTTCCTTGTTCTAGCAGAGGTTTGCTGGTTGGTTTATCGTACATTCATAACCTATAAAGATTTTGGAATAAAAGTATTGTGGTATAGATTTTGAAAAAATGATTGTAGAATTAATGAATAATAAGACGAAATTGTTACAACCACATTTATTACAAATATTGAGAAACTAGTTTCGGTTGTTATACCATTATCAATCTCAACAAACTAAAACTAAAGTACAGGGTAGCTTAATATATACTAAGCAAGGAATGATACTATTGGCTAAGCGAGAAAGAGACTTTGTTACTGCTCCCACCAGGGAGCACGACTTGTTATGGCCTTCAGCCAATCACAATCTCAATGAAGGTCAGACTCTTTCTCGCTTAGTCAATACTATCATTCCATGTTTAGTATATATTAAGCTACTCTGTACTTTAGTTTTAGTTTGTTTGAGATTGATAATGGTATAACAACCGAAACTGGTTTCTCAATATTTTTAATAAATGTGGTTGTGACAGTTTCATCTTATTATTCATTATGGATACCTTCCACAATATCACCTTCGCCACTACAAAGAAAGATTGTAGAATTGGTTCCTCCAAGAGTAATCTCAGCTTTGTCTGAAGGTTATTTGACATCTATCTTTGTTCTAGTGTGTATTTGGTAGTTTATTCGTTTGAAAATATATAGATTTATTCGCTTTTGTATTGGAAATAACTCAGTAGTACTTTAAAGTGAAATTTCTCGTTCAACTTGAACATAACCTGAAATTTGGATTTTTCTGTTGAAAATATGTGAAAAAAGCAGGTGTGTGCAATAGTTTTGTCTTTCTTTGATTGTGTTTTTGTAATGGATAAATAAATAGATTAATTTTGATAGAAAATAGTTGTTTTAATAATTAATAAGACTAGAAAAATAAGCATTCTGGGCTGTAAGCCGCTGAATAACATGAAGTCATCAAGGCAGTGCTGTTTTATGAAAATGGAATCAATATTCTCATTTTTTTGAAACTGTCTATTCAGTAAATAATGATCATTAGTTTATCCAATTGGTTCTCTTTGAATAAGAAATATTTATTGTTGTGGTTATCCATTTTTCGTGAACTGCAGTAGAACTATTCATATGTATTATCTTGCTGTGCAGAACTGACCTTTTTGAGTCGCGGCGGACGCGTTTCGAACTATGTTGTTCTTCTTCGGCGCTTGGTTGCAGACTGACTAGTTTTTCTGGTATGTAAGGTCTGGTGGTTGCAGGAAGGTAGTGGGAGGAGTGGATGTGGTGGGGGAAGTGGGTGTGGTGGAGGTGTGTGTTTATGAATTCATAATTCTCTCAACTTTCTTGACCTCACAATCACCAAAACAAATCATCACCATACATTCAAAATTTACAGGAAACCTACCTCCACAGACATGATAATTCATAATCACTCCAACCATCCAACCCAACACAAACATGCAGCTCTCAACTTCATGATTCACAGACTCATCAACATACCCATGAACTCCACTGACTACCAAACTGAACTCAATACCATCAAATACATAGCCTCAAAAAACGGATACAACCCATCCATCATTGACAAAAAACTCCATAGAATCATTCACAAACAACAAAAATCCACACAACCCCTACCAGACTCCAAATACATCATATTAACATACATCAATCATACAACACAAACAATAGCAAATACCTTCAGAAAGCTCCACTACACAGTCGCATTCAAAACCAACAACACCTTAAGAAAACTCACCACCAACTACACCACCACCATCACCAACATTCATAATCATTCTGGCACTTACAAACTGACATGCAACGAATGTGACAGCTTCTATATTGGACAAACTGGCAGATCTTTCACAACCAGATTCAAAGAACACATAAAAGCCCTCACCCAACCACAGACAAAATCAAATTATGCTGAACATCTACTCACAAAAAATCATTCATTCACCAACATTGATCAAAACCTCCACATCCTTCACATTGCCCCCAAAAGTCAAAAACTCAATACTCTTGAACAATTCGAAATTTAGAAACATTCCATTTCACATCCTCAATTCATACTCAATGACCAACTTAATTTCAAATCTCATACCCTCTTCAACATCATCACAAATCCCTCCTAAAAACACCTCCACCACACCCACTTCCCCCACCACATCCACTCCTCCCACTACCTTCCTGCAACCACCAGACCTTACATACCAGAAAAACTAGTCAGTCTGCAACCAAGCGCCAAAGAAGAACAACATAGTTCGAAACGCGTCCGCCGCGACTCAAAAAGGTCAGTTCTGCACAGCAAGATAATACATATGAAAAGAAATATTTTTTGGATATTTTCCAGTGAAAACCATGAGACAGATAAACGGAGATGTTATATGGTACAACATCTTCAAGGACTTTGATGAACCCTAATATTGAAGTTTCGTGAAAAACCATTTTCTTGCTAAAAGCATAGTGATTCCTTTCAATTTGTAAGTAGATGAATTCATTTAAAAAACTTTTATTATGACTGATATCTAGAGCTACGATTATAAAACAGTTCTGATTGAGTGATCCTCTAAAAACACTTATATAATTAATAATTGACTTATATAATCGAATAGTGGACTTTCAATTTATACATTTTCATACATTCACTTGGCACTCATACTTGAAACTTTGTGTCGCTGAATGTGTGGATAAATGAGAATATAATAAGTAAGTTACTTTACAATACATTTACATAATTTGAAACGAGTGGACTTGGATCAATTTTAAACGGACGAGTCTTTGTCCAAACTTCGCCATCTCATGTAATTACTTATTACTACTTACTCATGTACTTAGATTCGTATTACAGTAGTTAATATCATCAAGATCATCGTTTATAATTTCCAGCACTATAAAAATAGTGTCATCTAAGTTTTCTACAGTATCTACTATGTGATGTTAATATTTTGTTTTTATTCACTCGTATGCAGAATTTGTAAATGTACATGAATAAACAAAGATAATCTGATCTAATCCAGTGCAAGACGTACGTTATCATAAGAAGCTGTACCAAATTGAATCACTCCACTAAGATTAACCTAAGGCCACCAATATTATTCACAGGTGGGAGTTTTTCAAGTAGATCGATGCCTATCTATTAACATTGTTGGAGCAAGAAACGTCGATGAGGGCTCACTATACAGCGGAAGCTGGCTGGGAATTCATTAGTGACATTCCGTTCCGGTATCGTAATCGTATAGACGAGTTTTCAGCCGTCGCAGGCAGCGGTTTCAAATTGCAAATTATTTTGCGGCCTGGTGCGTTTCAGCGATGGCTGATGGGTGTTCGAGCTTCCTCGTCAAGCGCGTGTTCGAAAATCCCGGCGGACCACCCCCTCTCCACAACCAGAACCCCCCTAGCTCCCCTTCAGCACCGCAAATGAACTCCGCATTACTTCTTAATGCTTCATCGACCGACGAAGCGTTTTTTGGGATGCGCTCTCGCACTTGGTGTGAGAGAGAGAGTGTGAGTGACAGAGAGTGTGTGTGAGAGAGAGAGAGAGGGGGAGAGAGAGGAAGTGAGAGAAAATGTGAGTGAGTGAGGGAGAGAAGTTGTGTGAGTGAGGAAGTGAGAGAGACAAAATGGGGGAGAGCTTGTAAGTGAGGAAGTGTGAGAGAGAGCGAGTGAGAGGGGAAGTGTAAGAGAGTGAGATTGTTAGAGAGGGGGTGAGAGAAAAGGGTTGATATGAGATAAAGAGGGAGTGAAAGAGAGAGAGAAGAGGAGAGTGTGAGAGAGATAGAGAGAGAAGGTGGGAGAGAAGTTGTGAGAGTGATAGGGAGGGGTGACAGAAAAGGGTTGAGAGAGGGTTCGAGAGTGGTTGTGAGGAGGAAAGAGGGACAGATATTGGGAGTGAGTGCGGGAGTGAGAGAGAATTATTACGGGTGAGAGTGGAAGATATTGGAGAAGGGTTAAAAGAAAGGATAAGGGAGAAAGAGATATGGGCTAATGAGTAAAGGAGAGCAGAAGCGAAAATAATATTCCTGGATTTCTTGTTCCATGACGAACTGCGTTGTTAATATTAACTTTTCATGTGAAATTTAACGACATGCAGTCAAATAATGTCGAAAATAATACGTGGAAAATCTATGGGTAGTGGAAAAGGAGGATGAGGAGGAGGGGGAGGGAAAGGAGAAGAAGGATAAGGAGGAGGGGGAGGGGGAGGAGGAGGATGAGGAGGAGTAGAAGGAGGAGGAGAAGGAGGAGGAGGAAGAGGAGAAGGAGGAGGAGGAGGAATCGTGACACTGAAAAAAGAAAAGAAAATGGAAAAGTACGAAGAAAGAAGCAGAGAAATTTGATAGAAAAAACTAATGGGTTGAAGAGGAAGAGAATGTGATAGTGGAAAAACAAGGAATATGAGATAATTTTGATGAAGATAAAAATATCAATAAAAGTACGTTGAACAAAGAAATAAGATAAGAAAGAAAAGAAAATAGCAGTAAAGTGTGACAAAAGAGGAACACATCATGAACATGATTGATTGGATGCTTTCATTTTTATTCCTTGAAGGGTGAAGTTAGAACGCAACCAGCCTTTCTTGTACTTAATTGCGGAGTTTGAAAAATTAATACCATGAAGGTACAGAATAAGAAAGTGAATGGAGCATGACGTCAGTTCATGTCAGTTAAAGTTCGAGCTACGCTTATCATATTTATCTGAAAAACGATTTGCTTCTCAAAATGATTCTTTGTAAACATTTATCAAGATCAGCAGTAATATTGATCACTTTAACTCTAATTTACGGCTCGATCTACAACGAAGAGTAGACAAGTGGCCATCTTTGAAGATAGCCATGGTAGAGTTCATCATCTATATAACAAGAGAGAGTAGGGGTGTGTTTGTGTATTTGTGTGTGTTTTTTGTCTTACAAAATTCACAAAAACGGCAACGATTTGGAACATGAAATTTGGCACATAGTAGCTTCCTCTAAACTCGATTCAGTGCACCTCAAAGCCCGATTTTTGATTTTCCTTTCAGACTATTCAAAATTAATGTACAAATTCTACTTATGGGCTCTATTACTGTTTCAAAATGTGTTTAGATGCAGAAAGCTCATAGAACAGATAACATGCATGATACGTCACAATGGTGATAATATCTCACGCCGATATCTCTGTGGCAACCAGCTGGTTGCCACATCTCTTAAACCAAAGCAACAGATTAGCTCTATATCAATATTACAGCTGCTAATTACCCAGCGTCATGCGAGCTTACTTATTGTGTACATTGAGCTTTTCCTTTAATATATTCCTTCAAAGAACCAAAGACAAAACTATGCAGGTGGTTAGACCTGCAAAGTTGCTAAAAAGGTAGTTAACTTATAAAAACCACTAAAAATTCACGTCATCTGTGCAAAAACAGGTTACTTGTAAACTTATCTTTTCACATGAACAGATGAACTGTACGGTATATACCCTACACCATATGGTATTTCACTTATCCTTCTCAATGTAATAATTTTGTGAACACTACCATAAGTTATCTACCAGAAAACAGAAACTCCAAACTGAATTCCCGGACAAGACTGGGTAAAATGCTATTAGATATATATAGCTGTCCAACATGGATGTACAGTATATCCATAGTGGAGTATAGCCGCCGGAAGTCGCCGGATAGCTGCTCAAGATGGCGTCGGCTACACTTGCTACATTTTTCTTCACTCTCTTATAGATCCATGATTGTATCAATAAATAGCGAACCTTGAGAGGAATTAGGGTAAGATGTTGAGAGGTGATAGAGTGAGTATTATTATTATTATGGGAAGAAAGAAGTGAGAGGGAGTATTGAGAGTATAGGACGATGATGAAGAGGGAGTGGGAAAACCGAGTAAGAATGAGTGAGAGAGAGGATGAGTGAGAGTGTGTGTGAGGGAGAGGTGAGACCATCCTTGATAACCACTATTTAGTGGAGCATAGGAAGGATGCAAACCTCGTACTCAACTGCTCCACTCATCCTGGCCGTGTGATTAATGTTACCGGGAGAAATGCTCCGTGAGTTTCCTCTCCATATAGTTGATTTAATCTAACGACTGTAATTACAATCCCCAGAACCATCAGCTACTAATCTAGCAGCACACAACGCTCGTATGTTTGCTGACGGTGCAAAACGAGAAAAGCCCGGGCTCACACTAATGTTTCGGGGGATACATGGGGGATACACCGGTGTCTATCGGTGAATAATGAGTACACCTTTCCCCGTTGCAAATCCTCCACCAGGCATCGTTCAGGTGACTAGTTTCCGGTGTCAGACAAATAATAGCCAAACAACTAGGTATTACATCGGTGTAAGCGAAATTTATCGAGCACATGTTTCTCTAGTTAAAAATTTATTGATCATTTGCAAGTTGAACAAGTAATTGGTGGAAGGTGGAAAGAGTGGAAGTGTATAGAGAATTGCTTTGCTGCCTTTATTTTCTCGTGGGGGGGGGGGGGGGCAAAGTTATCTTCCACATAACCCTTAGAATTCATATTTGGATGAGGAAAAAATGGGATAAAGAAGCCGAATTAGCGAAGAAGTAGCGACTTCTGTAGTTGATGCAACCAAATTAGGCAGCTCTGAAAATTTTCCGGTGTTGCAAGATTTAGGACCCAATTAGTATATAATTGTTGATCTGACTTGTCTTATACTCCTTGACCAGTCTTGAAAAAACCATGCCAGCTGCTGATAGTAGAGAATCACCAACCCCAAGGAAGTGATAGCCGCGAGCCGTAACAGGTATCTGTTCAATCAGAGAGATAAGCTGCGTTCTCATAGGACCTGTTTGTAACGGTGACCGATTAGATTGGCCAGCAAAAAAGACACTGTTCTCTACTGAAAATCACTTCCCCGTGGTTCGGAACCCACCTAAAACTGTAGGTCAAACTCATAAATCACCATCATCCAACTCATTACCCACGCACAGGTCTCAGACCTATGTGGGCTTCATCCTCAAAAAAAAAAAAAGTGCAAGATTGTCAACACTACTCTTACCTGCAAGTCTGATGCTAGCAAGTCACAAGTTTTGTCAAAGTTGTTTTTTTACTACACCGCATTTCCTTTGAGCCGCCTAAATTCGTGGCTTGGAGTATAGTGTAAACTAGTTGCTAGTGATAAATGAGAGGTCTCCTTTATTTACTGTGACTTTTTCCAATTCACCAGACAATCTCATTGGTTGAAGCACAGAAAATATAATTAGAACTGATTGAGTGTATTCCTTCTGAGGTTCAAGCTATCTCTCACGTAGGCTCTTGATCTGACAGATTTTATTTGAAAAGAAAGGTAGATAGATAGATAAATAAAGGACTTTATTTTGGTTCAGGTGAGTCTGTAAATAGCCCCATATCCAAAACCCATCAAATATAATTTACAAAATGAAAAGACAGATAAAAAATACAATTACATGAGAAAAAGTATTTATGAAAAATCAGTTGATTAGTAATTCAAAATAAATTATAACTCAGTTCAAATGATAAAATCTCAAGAATAAAATAAAAGTGTAGAGTTTAAGAATACGACAGGCACCAAATACACTTAATCGAATAATCCATTCATAAAAAGGAAAAGGATATTCATTAAAATAGCAAAGTATTAAACGCAATAACGGTAATAAAGTTATTTAAATAGCTGAAAATTATAAGCAAAAGTTAATTATATTATCCCTGTACAACATTGAATTTTTATTTTTGATTGAAAATGATCTATTCCAAATATATATGAATGAACGAAAAAAGAAGAGGTTTGAATCAAATGGACTACAGTAATAAGAAACCAGCAATATGTTAGTGTATCTCACAATCCATGAAAGAACCTCATTGGTTTAAGCTCAATTCTTCCGTAGGCTGTACTTCGTCACTCGAAGAAACTTCGACCAATAAGGAGCCAGCAAATTTATTGAGAGACTCCTCCCATTTCATGAAGAAATCTCATTGGTTGAAGCTACCTATTCTTACGTAGGTTGTAAAACCGTGATTTGAAACAATCCCCAACAATATCGAACGTAAAGAGTTGATGGGTGACACAGCACAATCATTCATAATTATTAAATGATACATAATTTGGCTTTATTTTTATTCAATCAAATTATCATCAAGACTTTATAAATGGATTTGAATTTGATACTTATCACTGCTCAATAACAATAACGGTACAAAAACGATGTAGATAATAATAGAAAATTCTGGACAATAATCTAGAAAATCTAAATAATCTATAGTGAATACGAATTTCGCTATAAAAAACAATTAACAATCGTCATTATTCCACGAATCATTCCTTATTCATTTCAATTACCTTCCAAAAACCAATTTTAAGGGAAGATAATACTAACATTATTAAATTCCTGGATTTCTCGTTCCATGACGAACTGCGTTGTTAATATTAACTTTTCAAGTGAAATTTAACGACTTGCAGTCAAATATTTGTTAAGAATAAGTATAATAACTCACTTAATCTGGCCGAGCGCTTTCGAATCTATGAGATCCATTATACTTATTCTTAACAAATATTTGACTGCAAGTCGTTAAATTTCACATGAAAAGTTAATAACATTATTATTAAAGACAATATCGCCTATTTATAATAGTTATATTATAATATAATTATTATACATTTATACACTGCATTGTATATATTATAATGTATATAATACGATGTACATTATAAATAATATATAATTATTGTCTGTTATTATATTAACGAGGAAAAACGGATAATAGAGTTGGAATTCCCGTTAGCTTTCAACGTTTGGTCAAGGTCAATTGCAATAATTCTATTACATTACTTTCAGAGAAAATTTCAATCTATTGTTTCAATTGTAGCGATAAAATAGTTTTTATTTCGAGCTATATTCCAAGAAAAATGATAGAAATAAGTGTGGAGCTGGTGTATGGAGCTGAAAACGAATACAAGCTTGGGACGAATGTCAAGGTTATGCCACAAAACATTTGGCATTTAAGATATACGATCGAAAAGTCTGTTTGGAATACCAACTAAATTAATGAAACCAAAAATCTATTAAAATAGACGAGCAAAGGAATGTGGTAAGCAACGGAAAATTCCCCAGTGACAATTATTTGCAAGCAGTGTCAGGGTCAATGAACTAACTTCAGTAACGAAAAAAATGAAAAAATACAGATCAAACTAAGCTATGAAAATACAGTAGTTGAACAACAAAATATTTGAATTGGAAAGAAAAAAGTAATAAGTGACAGTTCATGCTCTTATGACCTTTAGCACAGTTTCCTAGTCGTGTCAAGGTCAATGCAATGTCAAATGCGCCAACTGCAATAACGGCTCTTGAAAGAGCGACCAACCCATATAAATTGCCATAAAAATTTGAAAAGAGTGAAATTCACTTAAAAAGTAAAATGTTGAAGTAAAGTAGTTTTTAAACATAAAAATAACAACTTTTGACACAGTTTCCAAAATAAATCACGCATCACGGTAACAATTCGCAAGTTATAGGATCTTTTAACTACGGAAATAACAAGTTAATAATCGATTAAAAAAGCGACTAAAGCACTAAAAATACTCAGAATTGAACAATACTATTAAATAAGAAAATATGAAGTTTCTGTAACGCAGTACTCGACGCTTCATTCATGATCGCCTTACGATGTCAAGGCTTCAAAGTGAAATGGTAGTTTTGTGACCCGTTATTTTCTTTCTCTAAACCTTAATTTATATTTAACCAGGATTTGAGTGGAGTTTAATTCGATCAATGCTCAAACTACACGGCTGACAGGAGCATGTGAAATTCTCTTGGAACACGATAGTATAAGAATCGTATACAGAATTATAAAATATGGGTAGACTAATATTCAAGGGGAAGCGCATTTGAAAATATACTTGGACTCTTCAATTTCGTAGTTAATAAGGGCCTGCCTGAGTTGCAGATCCGTATCTTAGAGAATCGATAGTTGATGTGAAAGGAACGTTAGGTTTGGGTTTGGCACAGATATCGATTATCGAAATTTTCATTCGATTGTTTCGTGGGGAGAGTAGGAACTGCAGGCAGGGCCCGATTTCGGCTTCTGAAATAGGAGAAAATTAGAGTAGCTCACAGGAATTTCATGGTGACTATAAAATCACTGTACTGAAGCTCATCTGATTTTTTAATATTTATTTTATTTTTGCTGGCGATGCCTAAATGAGTCTGAAATTTAGGTGTGGGTAAGGAGGTGAATTATGACAAAATCTAGTGTAGATTTTTGACACAGAAATTAATTTCAAAATTCCAAATTATATTAATCTTGTTAGGATTGTAATGGTGTTCTGTTTTAGTAAGATCAAAATTGATATTCTTTATCTGAAAAAGACTTGTGAATTATTGTGCTTCGAGGTGAAGTTTTTAGTGAAACAGACCTAACCTAAGATTCCGATTCTAATTTGAAATTTTGTGAAAAGTAGTTTTGGGCAATAGCCTGTTGCATTCACATTTATTGTATGTTAGTTAAATGAATTAAAAAAATATTCCAGGCTGAACTGGAATCGAACAAACACCTACTTTCACTATTGGTAACAGTAGGTATTGATCGAACCCATGACCGCAAGAGTTGCTGTCAAAATCTTATCAGAGATAACAAACCAATAACACTCCAACGGCTATGTGAATGTGAAATAGCATTCTATATACAAAATTGACAGGAGATGTATGATCCATAACACGATGATAGGCTCATTTAATAAATGAAGGATACCACGAATAATTGATACATCTTCCTGGTGATAAGAGAACGCTGAAATTAATATGCAGCAATCACTGAAATATCCGTTTATTAATTTTCTATCATACTCACAGCGACCATAATTCAATTAAATGTGATTGAGTGATTGATTGAGCATGCAATACGCATTCAACATGTATCAGAGAATTCTGTATATATGCCACCATATAACAAAAATGTGTATAGATATAGATGGATGCATAGCACGGACCAATAATTGTTGAGTTGAATGAATGGCCTTTCGTATGTTTATGACACGCGGCCTTGTCTCGTCTCACAAAACAACAGAGCCGTTATTCGAGACCCCGCTTTCGTTTATTGAGTTCGAAAACTGATGGATGAGCCATCTGATATCAATTCCGCTTTTTGCCGCGCGATTTCCATGGAAAATACGTTACAGAAATTCCCTCGGAGCGGACGGAACACGCTCTCCATGTTATTAGGCGATTGGAAATTGAACTGTTGTGCTCATGTCAATATCGACAGGGTCTCGTGGGGGTGTCGGTCATGGTGGGGAGGGTAGAGGGGTAGAAAGCTCTTCTTTCACCGAAATTCCTGCACTCAGCTGAGCTTCGAGATTCGTGCTCGAGTAGGCCTGTGTGCTCTTTACAATAAAGTAATCATTTTGAGGCCGTTGCAGAATATATATATATATTTTTTTTTTTTTTTTTGAGGATGAAGTCCACATAGGTCTTAGACCTGTGCCTGTGCGTGGGTGATGAGTTGGATGATGGTGATTGCTGAGTTGGACCTACAGTTTTAGGTGGGTTCCGAACCACCGGGAAGTGATTTTACAGCAGAGAACAGTTTTTTTTTGCTGGCCAATCTAATCGGTCACCGTTACAAACAGGTCCTACGAGAACGCAGCTTATGTTGATTGAATCATTGTTTACTCAGTCTGAGGCGGGGACAAAGTTATCGGAAATATGTCATTTATAAATAAGCCACTTTATAAATAAGGAAAATATGCTACTTAATAAATATCAACAGGTATCTGTTCAGAGATAAGCTACGAAACTCCTGGGCCATCTTTGTAAGGGTGGCTGATTGAATTGGCCAGCAAAAAATACTCTGTTCTCTGCTGTACAATCACTTCCCGGTGGTTCGGAACCCACCTAAAACTGTAGGTCCAACTCATCAATCACCATCATCTAATTCATTACCCACGCACAGGTCTCAGACCTATGTGGGCTTCATCCTCCGAAAAAAAACAAATATTATAAATAAATCACGTATATTATAAATAAATAAGGAGAATATGAATATGTATAAATAAGTCACTTATATAAATAAGGAAAATATATCATTTATAGATAAGTAATAGAGAATAATTTGAACTGAATACGGAAGAGTCTCGATAACATTAGGTTCGAGTAGATTCATTAAGTAAATACGTTACATCTATCACTTTGTAGTAGATACAATGGTAGATACATTAGTACTTATTAGGTACTCATGTATGCCTCAATCCTTAAATTAATTTTTTTGCAATATTGTTTTCTGTATTGTATTCTGACTTTTTTCTCATTTCACCCACTTTGGGGTAAGTTGAAACAACTATAATCTTGACAGTGTCTTTATGAATTCGCCTTTTTCCGTCTTCTCCAATACTCCTTCATTCTTTCAGAAGTGGGTTTTTCTGATCTTCACACCTCTGATTTTTCGGACTTCGGACGGATAGGTTAAGTGTAAGAGAGAGACATCTTCCCTAACTTCGCCTTTTCATAGAGATGAACAGTTTATGTAACAAGTGACTGATAATATTTTATGTAATAATATTTGGCGATGCCTATATTGTATTTTATACTTGTAACTGTTGAATTATTATTTGTGTAAATAAAGTAATCAAACAATCAATCATCCCCTGTACCTGTTCTACGCTTGGGCTTTACCTGGGACCTTTGATTATGGTTTTTCAAAATATTCCTAAGGCTGTTACGGTTTTTAATTATCTCATCTGTTATATTCAGCTCATTTAATCGTTCTGAACTTTTTTAAGTCAGTTACTTTTTCTTGTTTTATTGCAAAAGAAATCGAATATTTGTTCCGAGTCTTTTGTTGTTCATCCTGAAGATGTGGGAGTAAAAATTTATTCTTCTTTGTCTTATTGTCTGAGAGTTTTCAATTTCTGTGAACAAGTTTTGATTGGATGTTGGCTTCATTTCATTATTCTAAAACTTGAATCCTATTATTTTTATTTCTTTTTTCCGAACTTTCTAATAGTTCTCTATTATTCAGTGTCAGGTCTTCAGCAGTATATAACGCTTCTGGCTTTATAGCTGTGCAGTAATGTTTCAATTTGGAATTCCATGATAGTGACTTTTTATTGTGTGTCTCTTTAGTTAGCTGGAAAGCCATTTCCATTTTTTGTTCCTAGGCTCAATTCCTTTCTCTTCTTTAGTATTCCAACTAATCCATTAACCTAAATACTTGAAATGATCAACTCTCTCTATTTTATTGTTTTGTTATTGTTAAATATTTAGTCAGAATTTGGATTTTTGTTAATATTTATTTTGACTTTATTATGTTTAAATTAAGGTTTGTTTATCTACCGTAACTAAATATTGTTTTCTATATTATCCTGTATGGCTAGTGTTCATGATGCTTTATGTAGTTCTTAAAGATGTGAAATGACAAATAAAAATAATACAAATGATTGAGACCAGACTTTCGGATTCCTTTCGAGAACTCATCAGATCTTTTCATGGAAATATCCATGGAATTTCATCTATATTTTGAAATGGGTGAAATGCTGAGAATTTTCAATATAAAATGGAATTGTTGTTGAAAATTCATAACTGCTAAATGAATTCTCGGAGATCTGTTCAATGATTAAACTCCTACGTGTAATCCTTTGTTTCCAAGATAGGCTCTATTGCTACCATGCTAGAGGGTTGTGATTTGGGTGGAAACGTTACATAAATCGTTGATTAAAAATTCTAATTTGAAAAATCAATTTATTTCATTTTATTTCAAATCTCAAGTTCTGAGAACTGTTCATTTTATAAGTCCCCGTTGTTAAGGACCAACATAGAGAGAAACCATAAATAGTAATATAACCCATGATATAGAGCTACATTCATTTTGAAATTAATAATCCATATATATATATAGCTAAATTTATTTTGCATTTAACGTTTCAGGTAGAATATTTCAGATGAAATGAAAAAAATTGTTTCCATTCAAAGGCAATTGAAACAGTAATTACATTGAGTGTGAATCAACGAATTGGATTCATTCCAGGAAGCGATAATACCTCTGTAATTATTTAAAAAGCCAACTGGGGAAAATCAATAAGGGCGTTTTCATGCCATCTGCCATGTATTAATTCATTTAATTACATCGTAGGCTTATATGATTCATGGAAAGTATTTCATTCTGGAATATTGTTTACGAGATTTTAATTACTATATGGCTTCTCAGTTCATTTGTTAAAGGCTGAAAATTAAAGCCCAAAGTAAGCCTAAATCATAAACTAAAAGCCGATTATTATTTGGTGAAGTTACTCAAACAAAAACCTAGTTATATTGGTAGGAAACTCTACAACAAACTACCGCAGTTTTAAAAGAGTCTTCAAAATACAGAAATATTTTAAAAACAATTGAAAAAATATTTAGTTGATAAAGCTTTTTATAGTGTACAAGAGTTCCTTTCACATTAAAATTAAGCCTCACCTCAACTAATATTGATATAGTAATTATGGTAACTAGTGTATAAGATTGTATAATTGTTGATCTGACTTCTTTTATACTCCTTAACTTGAGTCTCCAAGACGTAATCTACAAAAAAATAAATAAAACTAGCTTGATTATGCAAGGAGTTTCAAGGCATGAAAAAAGTCCGCTATTATGACACTACTTCTCACCTCTAATACATATTTTAGATCATCGATAAAACAACAAATAGATGCATTTTCTGTAGATTTATAAGCATGCAAGTGGTACTGTGATTTCAAGCCCCCAATTCCCGGAATACTATTTTTAAATAAGACTAACACTAACAAAGCTTTTTTAAAACAATTCTAGCTAGAGATAATGTTGTCCCGGAGCTTGGAAGGGTCATATTGTACGCAGATTTACAAAGTATTAAACCCTATCGTTACTGGATTTGTTCTTAGCAGGGATCTAGCCAAGAATGCGTACAGAAGAGGTAAGGAGATTAACCCTCAACCCTTGAAGGGCACTGAGCTCTTTCGCCGTTAACAGCTTCCTTAGGGATGTCCCAGCGACTTATATCACTTAATTGGATTTTCCAGAGGGATTTGACGTTAAATAAACCAACATGGCCGATAACATGATGACACAACTCAAGTAATCTTCATGAGAAGATTGTATTCATAATCTAAATATTTTTTCTTTGGTTTTTGAGACAATTTTTTGTAAGATCGAAACACACATTCACACACTCGAAATATGATAATTATTTATGTACCAACTAATACAATCTTCTCTTATTTTTCTTCCCCTTCTTTTTCTTCTTCTCTTTTTCTTTCCTTTATCCTTTTACTTCTCTTTTCCTTTGTCATTTTCTTTCTTTATTCTATTTATTAATGACAAAAATACAATAAAGCAAAGATACAAGCTTTAGTCCTCAACTGCTTTCTTAAAAAATTTACAATACTGAAGAATTTTCTTCTTCTTTACCCTCTCCCTCTTCCTGCTCTTCCTCCTCTTCCACCTCTTCCTCCTCTTCCTCCTCTTCCTCCTCTCCCTCCTCTTCCTCCTCTACCTCTTCTTCCTCCTCTACCTCCTCTTCCTCCTCTTCTTCCTCTTCTTCCTCTTCCTCCTCTTCCTCCTCTTCCTTCTCAACCTCCTCTTCCTTTTCAACCCTTCCTTTTCTTCCTCTTCCTCCTCTTCCTCCTCTTCCTCCTCTTCCTCCTCTCCCTCCTCTCCCTCCTCTTCCTCCTATTCTTCCTCTTCCTCCTCTTCCTCCTTTACCACCTCTACCTCCTCTTCCTCCTCTTCTTCTTCTTCTTCACCCTCTTCCTCCTCTACCTCCTCTTCTTTCTCTTACTCCTCTTCCTCCTCTTTCTCCTCTTTCTCCTCTTTCTCCTCTTCCTCCTCTTCCTCCTCCTCCTTCTTCTTCTTATCCTCTTCCTCCTCTTTTTCCTCTTCCTCCTCTTCCTCCTCTTCCTCCTCCTCCTCCTCCTCTTCTTCTTCTTCTTCTTCTTCACCAGCTTCTTCTTCACCATCTCCTTCTCCTTCCTCTTCTCCTCCTCCTCCTTCTTTTTCTACAGGAAAACATTTATATCAGATTTGAAACATAAATCAGGTACTTTATTCATCATCAAAGTGCTACTAACAATTTTATCCATAAAGGAGTTCATAGTTTCGTTGACCGGGGTCAGCATCATGACGTTTATATCATATGAAATAATAGAATAGAACCTATACAATCTACACAAATGTGAAGAATAACGGATAATGATGATGATAATAATTACTCCCATTTGGGATAAAATTACTAATACAGTATCATATTTTATTTGAAATATAACAAAATAAGAAGATGAAAAAATCCCCAAAAATGATAAGTTTTACTAAAAACAATAAGCTATCAATGAATATTATGATGAAGATGGAGTGGTATAATTCTTGAAACATAAACCTCTCCAACTGATCTCGAAGAAGAAAACTACCTGAACTTATCAATAGCTTCCAACATTGCAAGCACAAGCAGCACTCGAAAGTTTTTCAAGCATTACGCATTTATGTGAAGCTTTTCAAGAAATGCAAACTTTTCTTTCTCTCAAGGTTCACACCCCCACCACCGAAAAGAATTGAAAGCTCTTATGCAGCATTTGCATAATCCCGAGAAACTGAAGTGCGCAAACATTTCTCAGAGACGTCAAGTGATTATAATTCAACAAGGAGGAGAAAAACTAGAGCTTTCATGGAGAAAGAGAGAAGATGAGGGAGAGAGGAAGAAGGAGAGGAAGAGAGAAGAAGGGGTAGATAGAAAGATGGAGAGGAAGAGAGAAAGATGGAAAGAGAAGAGGAAGAGAGAAGAAAAAGAAGAGAGAAGGAGAGGAAGAGATAGTAAGTGATAGGAAGATGAAGAGAAAGGTTGGGATATTGTGATGAAGAAAGTAGAAAAAAGAGGATGAAATAGAGGGTGAAGAGAGAGTGACGTGGGGCAGTGAGAGGAAAGAGATGAGGAAAGAGAGGAGGAAAGAGAGGAGGAAAGAGAGGAGGAAAGAGAGGGGGTGAGAGAGAGTGAGAGAAAGAATGACGTTAGATGAGATATTGGGAGAGGCTGAGATCCTTTTCAAGATGGAAAAATGCAAATTAACGTATAAAAGCTTGTGATGGACTAGGAAGAATGGGGAACATAGGGAAACAGATGAATATGATATGCATAAATTATCAACACTCATCTTTTTCATCATCACCATGATCATCGTCATCATCGAGTGAAATGAGCGAGGAAGATTGAATTTTTTCAATGCTAGTAAGAAGATTTTCTGAAAATATCTCCAGATAATTTGAAACAACATTTTGTTGGTCGAATAAGGAATTTTGGAATGAATTTTATTGGAAATGAAATATTTTTATCACATGTAAAGTAGACCTACTTAGGCACTGATGCTATTTTTATTATTTTTGCCATTATATATTCACATGAGTCTGAGACTTGTGCGTGAGGGATAAGATGAATGATACCACAAAATATGTCAGGCTGGAAGGGCATCGAGAGAGTCAGGGGTGCCATTTTTGGGGTGGGCAGGGGTCCCCCATAATCTTTGCCAAAAATGCGAGTATTGATATTAATATTATTATATTAAACAAAATGTCTTCATACAATCAACTGATCATAGAACAAATCAACTAAATCACAAAGCTACCGCAGTTTTAAAAGAGTCTTGAAGATATAGAAATATTAAAAAAGCAATTATTATTGAAAAAAATGTTTAGTTGATAAAGTTTGTTATGTACAAGAGTTCCTTTCACATCAAAATTAAACCTAACCTCAACTAACTGATCTATGTATAGTAATTAATTATGGCGACTAGTGAATAAGATTGTATAATTATTGTTGATCTGACTTGTCTTATACTACTTAACTGGAGTCTCCAAGACGTAATCTACAAAAAAAAGTAATAAGGAACTTAATATAGCCATAATTCAGAAACATTTTTTGAAAAATAGGCTTGATGGTTGCCATTTGACCCCACCACTGTGTTGAACTGAAATGGCGTCCCTGGTAGTAGTCATACAAAGTTACCAGAGATAACTTAACGATTACAACATGAGCGTTGAGGCTAAATATTTCCAGCATACTCCTATCCGTTTAGTAAATTTTTGTTCGATTTAATATTAAATCAAAAAAGTGTAGTGATTGGTAAAAGATTTCTAGATATAATACTACTACTACAAATAGAAAAATCAACATTTTGCAGGTCTACCCATATTTATAATTTTCTAGATGATTCTTCTTATATGCAAGCTTTTTTAGGCGATGTTATTATTTTAACATTTCAATTTGTGAATTGAATTTGAATTCGTCAATTTGTCTATTAAACGATTTGGATTGTAAGGTTATTTCTTCAGACTCTATAAACCGTATAGATTGATTTGATTATATTGAACGCGCAATAAAATATTAAACGAGATTTTTAAATTTAAATACTAATCTCATTTTTTCTCATTACAGCACCAATACAAAATAGTTTTTTTCAATTCATTTATCTATTTATTACATAATAATAATAATAATATCGTGTGACCTGCCTGGCTCAGGTCTGGTGTAAGGGTTATTAGGTCGCACCTGAATAAGTTCAGGGCCTCTGCATGACGTGACTTAACGACTGTTTTTAGGCAGCCGGGACCGACAGCTTAACGTGTCCTCCGAAACACGTTAGTGGCCCGAGGTAAAAACTTTCGGTCAGAACTGGGATCGAACCCGGGACCTTTGGGCTAGCAAACCAGCACTTAACCCACTCGGCTACGGCCACTCCTATTACAAAAAACAATCAAGTAAAGATACAGCAGGCCACTACTGCTGTCTTTAAAAATTTTCAATTAAGAATCCAAGTTTCAGGTTATGACCAAGTTTAACTAGAAATTTCACTACGAAGAACAAAGCCTGATTTTTGATGAAAGCATCACAAAATAAATTTTCACAAGTTTATTCTTGTTCTAAATTTTTCTGATCTTGACAGTATGAACTGATTTGATTATACTAAACGCGCAATATGTCGTTTTCAACTATAAGGCTAAGAACCAATGACAGATTGACAGAAATTAATTTTTTTTTTTAAAATAGGGCACTACATTAGACACTCAGTGATACAATTTCTCTAGAAGGTGGTGATCACTAAGAGCGCAATATTCATATCTAATTGAATAATTATAATTATAATTAATTATCTATAATCTAATTAATTATCTATAATCTATAATTACAGGGTGGGGGAAATGTTTGGAAACGGCTTAATATTTCATATACAAAGGTGATTTTGCGGTAGGTATGATTGAGGATCCTACTCAAATTGAAAATACTATTTTACTGTGACTTTAAAAATCTGGTCCGCCATCTTGAATGTAACTTTTTTTTTTAAATAGGAAGGGGGTCATACGATACATGATTTCAATACGGAATTTTAAGACAAAATGAATGCCGAAAACCGCACATCGATATGTCAACCCGTTTCGGAGATATTTACATTATTAATCGATACCATGAAAAGCAGAAATGAAATAAATAAGTACATTAAAATCTTACCTATCAAATTTTTTGTTAATAGTGTTTGCTAATAAACATTAAAACCCAATTATTTTAATAAATGTTCAAACTGTTTTCCTTCAGCTGTTTGAGAATGTGCTAATCTTAAATAATAGCCATCAAGCACATTTTGAATCATTTCGCGTGATGAACATCTGACTCTGGATATCATAATATCAACAATAATCATGATATCAACCTAAAATCATCTGTAATAATCCAACTGATTTAATGAATTCTTTTTCAATCATGAAGTAGTGAGTGTGTTTAAAGTCGTTCGCAATGGCATTTTTAAATGAAACCGAGAGAATAACTTTGTTAATGATGCGCGGCTATGGAGATTGAGTACGGTCTTACCAAGAAGTTTCTGATTTATTCAACGAAACATTTCCCAACAGAAATCCAATTAGTAAAAGTGTTGTTTTTAAGACAGTAAAGCGGTTTCAAGAAACGGGCAAAGTGACTGATCGTGCTCGCACTGGAAGAACAAATACTGCCACCAACAATGAAAAATCTTTAGAGGTAATGCAATCATTTGTTGAAGATCCGCATACATCAACTAGAAGCGTTGCCAAGGAACATGGTATGTCTACTCGTTCTGTCAGAAAAGTTCTTAAGGAATCTCATTTCCATCCGTTTAAGCTTCATGTATTACAAGAACTGAATGAGGATGATTTCGACCGCCGGGTAGAGTTTTGTGACATAATGATGAACAAGTATGACAATGATCCAAACTTCTTTAATAATGTAGTATTTTCGGATGAAGCTACGTTCATGCTTAACGGCAATGTAAATAAGCAAAACTATCGTTTCTGGACCGATGTCAACCCATACTGGATGAAGGAGGGTCATACACAGTATCCTGAAAAATTAAACGTATGGGCTGGTATGGTAAATGGTCACATTGTAGGACCATTTATTATCGAGAATAATTTAACAGGTGCCATTTACGAGAACATGTTAATAAATTTGATCGTTCCAGCCATCCAGAACATCAACGGACAAGAGTTACATAACTTGTGGTTTCAACAAGATGGGGCGCCCCCTCATTATGCATTAGGAGTGCGGGATATATTGAACCAAACATTTCCCCAACGCTGGATAGGTCGTAGAGGTGCAATAGAGTGGCCCGCTAGGTCACCTGACCTCTCTCCACTTGATTATTTCTTTTGGGGCTACATGAAAGACAATGTGTACAAAAAGAAACCAGCAACAATTAATGAACTGAAAGAATGTATAACTGAAGTGGCTAACAGAATTCCACGCGAAATGATTCAAAATGTGCTTGATGGCTATTATTTAAGATTAGCACATTGTCAAACAGCTGAAGGAAAACAGTTTGAACATTTATTAAAATAATTGGGTTTTAATGTTTATTAGCAAACACTATTAACAAAAAATTTGATAGGTAAGATTTTAATGTACTTATTTATTTCATTTCTGCTTTTCATGGTATCGATTAATAATGTAAATATCTCCGAAACGGGTTGACATATCGATGTGCGGTTTTCGGCATTCATTTTGTCTTAAAATTCCGTATTGAAATCATGTATCGCATGACCCCCTTCCTATTTAAAAAAAAAAGTTACATTCAAAATGGCGGTTCCAAGATGGCGGACCAGATTTTTAAAGTCACAGTAAAATAGTATTTTCAATTTGAGTAGGATCCTCAATCATACCTACCGCAAAATCACCTTTGTATATGAAATATTAAGCCGTTTCCAAACATTTCCCCCACCCTGTATAATTATAATCTATATTCTATAGAATATCGACTATTAAACAAGATTTATGAATTAAAATACTAACCTCTTTCTCTCTAATTCCAATCCTAATATGAGATAGTTTCTCAATCAATGATGAAAACGTTATCTATGAAATTTTTACAAGGTTATTCTTTTTCAACATTTTAGAAAAGTATCAATTGGTTGGATTATAAATAATGTCAATGAGATTTTGCAACTCCAATTGTCTTCCGATTTCAAGCATGATTCAAAATACATTCAAGTCCAGCGATTGAAACTTTACCTAAGAAATTTTCACAAAACTATCCTTGTTTGAAATATTGTTGAAAGTTTCATGAATCCCTTATTCTCCAGCGTTAGAGTCTCATCGACAGAGTAGGCAACAAAGAGTAGGCTACGTCAATTATTTAGATAAATATCTTCTACAATATTACAGTCACTGATACAAAGTGTCAGGTTACTTAATTGCAACCTGTTCACTTAGTATGAAGCACTTATAGGGTTTAAAGATGATAGGAAAGAAATAATACTTATTATTATAAAAAATACAGTAGTTACCGATGACAATCCAAAATGACATCATCTGGTAACAGTAGGGTAGATGGACATCATCATCATGATTATCATGATCATCATCATCATTATTCTTTTCATCATCTTTCAGGATTAAAATTCCTGTCAATATGATCTGTATAAATATCTTCTATGCTCATGCAAGGGCGTAGGCGGCTGCCAGCTAATTGAGTGAGAACGGCGGATAATGGAAGCCAAGCCTTGACTGCTGCGGAGTCGCCTATGGCCGGCCGGATGATAAGCCTTTGATCAATACTCAGACCATTCTAATTTCCATCAGACAACACCTAACCGTGCCTCCGACTCATCCTGTCACACAGGATGTCCGACATTGCCCACACCCTAACAAAATTCATTACACCTCAAATATGGCCGACACATAAATCAGACAACCATTACGGAAACGGATCAACTAGGTGAGGTTGAAAGCTACAACAATATAAAATTATTGTAAACTAAGCAAGTCTGCGCAATACATATATTAGTAACATAATATTATTAATATATATATGTTCTGCGCATGAATTTATTTCTAAGGGTAACCGATCAGCTGTGTCCAAAAGTTATCTGCCTTCTACCGATGGTTTGGAATCTACCATATTTTCTGATCTACCAGGAACTGCGAGTCCACGATATTTTCCATAACATGATTTCGAAAGCGAGATGAAAAAGCTAGACTAGGGCACTGCCCCGTAGCCAGGGCTTGAAGTTGCAAAAAAAGGAACAGTACATTAAAAGAATTCAATCTCTCCCCTGAGGTGAATCTCCACGATTCGGAAACGTTCGGCCTACAGAGTAAGCAAAATACTACTTATTCTTAATAAAAATTCACTGCAAGTCGTTGAATTCACTTAAAAAGTTTGAATTTATTTGTTTCCGTTACAACACATGAGTATACAAATGTATAAAGTAATACAAAGCATACAAAGAAAAAATCATATTACATAAAAATTTTGAAACAACACTCACATGAACCTAAGGTCC
This sequence comes from Conomelus anceps, assembly GCA_948455865.1. NCBI lineage: Eukaryota > Metazoa > Arthropoda > Insecta > Hemiptera > Delphacidae > Conomelus > Conomelus anceps. The sequence continues at coordinate 11,164,194 of OX418220.1, forward strand.
AACTCATAAATCACCATCATCCAACTTATTACCCACGCACAGGTCTCAAACCTATGTGGGCTTCATCCTCAAAAAAAGGTTTGTTTGTGAATTATTCAAATTGAATGAAAAATAACTTAAATTAATTTTTTATGATATTATTCAAATACAATTTTGTGCCAATGGAACGGCTTGAGCCTTGGTATATCGGACTACCAGTCAGTAAAGTGATAAGATTTTTAATAAATCAATATAAACAAATTTCTCGTATGAGTGGTTGAGCACAATATTCTCAACAACACATAGAGGTAGACGGTGATTTTTTCAACATGGCGTTAAAATAATGAATTGCTGTGAATATCCTTTTTTATGAACGCCAGTAAACTATTAATATGTAGAATTTTACTGTGCAGAAATGACCTTTTTGAGTTGTGGCGGACGCGTTTCGAACTATGTGGTTCTGCTTTGGAACTTGATTGCAGAGTCAGCAAAGTCACATTGAGTCTGCAACCAAGTGCCAAAGAAGAACCGCATAGTTCGAAACGCGTCTGCTACAACTCAAAAAGGCCAGTTCTACACAGCAAGATTCTATATATTGATAGTTAATAATGGTGTTGGAAGTATGAACTATGGGTTTATCGGTATAGTAAATTATATTATGGCCCGTATTAACTAACCTTGAAGCATACTTATATCGAGGTATACTTGGAAAACCTTTCCTTCAAAGGCTTTTCAAGTCTTCCTTGAACTAAGTTAGATTGGAAAATATGGTTCAAAGTAATGCGAAGCTGTGATGTATTAACATGGAACGGCGTAGGTCGCACTTCTAACCATTCATAGGAGACTTTGGAGGAAGGGCTCTTTAAGTATACCTTGAGATAAGAATGCCTCGAGGCCCATTCATAAATACCGGCCTTAATATCATTTGTTTTAGACACAGTATAAGATCATACCTCGGTGTTGGAGATTGTGAAATTGATATTAAGAATGTTACTGCTGAAGTAATAACATGATTGTGACTGTAACCTTAGGTGGGAGCCTCATATCCCACACAGCACAAGAATATCCCTGGCATATCCTGAGAATGTCCCATAGGGATGACAGGAATATCCTGAGGAGATCCCGTTGTGGGATATGAATATCCTCAGGATGTCCCTAGCACATGTGAATGTCCGCCAATATCCCTATCCTGGGGATATCCCTCTAGGATATTCTGGGGATATCTCTCTAGGATATTCTGGGGATATCTCTCTAGGATATTCTGGGGAAATCTCTCTAGGATATTCTGGGGATATCTGTCTAGGATATTCTGGAGATATCTCTCTAGGATATTCTGGGGAAATCACTCTAGGATATTCTGAGGATATCTCTCTAGGATATCCTGGGATATGCTAGGGTTGTCCTGAAGATATCATCTGGTCACACCTCCAGGATATACTAGTGATATCCCTTTAAGTATATTCTATCATATCCCAAGGATGACCTAAGAAAATCATGTGAGCACCCCATCAGGATATTCTAGCAATACACTTCTAGAATATCCAAGGGAAATGGGACACGTTTCAAGAACTTTAATCGAAGTTTGAAGTTATTTAATATATATAGTGTTAATAAAGGTGATAGGAAATCCAAAAATGCAGCATATATGCAGGTGCAAGCCACAGATTAATGATTTATCTAGTGAAGTTGATTATAACTTTATAATAATGGCCGGTTTAGTTTGTCTTATTAAATTACTGAAATTATACAACATTTTATGTAGAAAATCAAATCAAGTGAATAAATGAAACTTTTATGTCTTGATTTACAAAAATAATTTATTGCAATAATTCGTTTCAAATCTTCCAGAAAAATTATTCATTTAATAAAATTTATAGAAAATTAAAATTTATTATTCCTTTAGAATAAAAAATATTTATTAATAAAAAATAATTGATCATCATCCGTAATGGGCGCTTCTGTTGCACCCGTCATCCCCAAATATCCTCGGTCGCAGGCCATTTGTTTTCTGGAAAAATAATAATAGATTGAAAAAACGATAATGTAACTGCCTATTAACATTGACACTTAATTTGTAAACATATGTGAATAACAATCATAATAGTGCAGTGTTAACAAAGGTCTGTTTTAATTAATAGAAATCATATACAAATTTGAAAACAATAATATCTACCAAGCCAGTTCCAGAGACATGCGCATGCACAGAACACTGTTGCTAATAAAAGTTATCTAAAAAATCTTCTAAACAAGTTGCTCAGAATCCGGATACTGCAATGAAGCATTGTTGTCATAAATGCTGGCATGTACAAATGCATGTATAAATGCTGCATGATTTACGTTTTGCAGAAATCTCATTACCATCACATTACAAAAACAAAAAACGATTATAAAAATTAATAGTTCTGATGTACTATATAATTATATATGAATGAATAATTCATATTGAATTAATGAGTATATATTGTCAGGTCACTATCAAAAATCTTTTAAAAATGCCAATAACAGCTGGTCATTGTTTTTAAGGAATCAAAGATCAACATGAGAAATTTGAGTTTAGAAAATGTTTACTGACAACAGTGTTTTGTGCATGTGCAGTCCTCTGGAACAGGTTTAATAAATATGACTTTATGCTGATATTATCCAGGTCTAATTTGTATTTACTCAAACATAACTTTATGCTGATATTATCCAGGTCTAATTGAAAAACATTTAAAAACAATTATTTATGGAAATGAATATTTTTATATTATATAAATACAATCAAAAAAGCTATTTTATTCAATATAAACAGCTGAGTACCCGGAACCAAACATATGTAAGCACTTGAACAATTCTCCACAAAACTACTTGTGTGCGCAGCTATGACCATGCTGATGTGTAGAAATTCCGTTAAACAACGATCGCCGCCACTCAAAAGGCACGCACCACTTTAAAGACAATTGAGCGTCCATGTGGTGTCTGGCCCAATGTGCCCTTTTGTTGCACCTTGCGAGGGCGAACCCCATTTTAAATTTAAAAGCCAGAAAACACAATTATTCATCAGCATGATGCAATGAACAAGATAAGTATAGTCTACTGATATAACTTTTAAGCCATATATTTACAGTTACATTTCCCACATTTGAAACTTTTGTCTGTGATGTTTTTCATGACGAAATACTTAATGAACAATCTAATATTAAAACTGACACTGTATTTCACTTTTAAATAATGTTTTACTCACATATATTGGAGATGCTTGAGAAATGCATTTCACTTCTGAAAAGAAGCTTCGTCAGCCTGCCGCCAGGGGTCATGCTTTGTTGAGGTTAGGATGAGCGGCCATTATGTATTTGAAAATTGCGTTTGATTTTAATTGTGTTTGGTCGTTGAGTAAGTTTGTTCTATCTTGTTTATGGTGTTTGAATATTTCATATTGTTCCAGTGTATTTAGTTTGTGGCTTTTTTGGAATGTGTGTAGGATTTCTAAGTCAGTTTGGATGTTATTGTGTGAGTGCCCAGTGTTGATTAAGTGATCTGCAAATGTTGAGTCAGAGTTGGAATGTAGTGCTTTGATGTGCTCTTTATATCTTATGTTGAATGATCTGCCTGTTTGTCCTATGTAGTACTTGGGGTGTTGCATTTGAGCTCCAAAACCTGCAAACCAATACAGATTTGTCACACTCACATAGCTCAACAAAAATCACACAAAATAGCTTAAATCTTCCAAAAATCCGGATTTAACACAGCATTCAGAACAACAAACAACCTGAAACACCAGATCCAACAAAAACCAGCTCACCTAACAAACAGCACAATTCACAAATTCAACAAACCAGGCATATATAAGCTCAAATGCAACACATGCCCCAAGTACTACATAGGACAAACAGGCAGATCATTCGACACAAGATATAAAGAGCACATCAAAGCACTACATTCCAACTCTGACTCAACATTTGCAGATCACTCAATCAACACTGGGCACTCACACAATAACATCCAAACTGACTTAGAAATCCTACACACATTCCAAAAAAGCCACAAACTAAATACACTGGAACAATATGAAATATTCAAACACCATAAACAAGATAGAACAAACTTACTCAACGACCAAACACAATTAAAATCAAACGCAATTTTCAAATACATAATGGCCGCTCATCCTAACCTTAACAAAGCATGACCCCTGGCGGCAGGCTGACGAAGCTTCTTTTCAGAAGTGAAATGCATTCCTCAAGCATCTCCAATATATGTAAGTAAAACATTATTTAAAAGTGAAATACAGTGACAGTTCTAATATTAGATTGAAACGTTCTTTATTGTTTATGTGATCGAATTAAGTGAATTCAAGAGCAGAGTGAGTTTGCAATTATGAAGTGATCCATATAGAGTGGGATTATAATATTTCAATATTTTGTCTGCACTTTCAAGGTGGATCAAAATCACTAATAATATCAACTACATATTTAAAGCATCAACTTACTTTGTTTCTCTATCCTTTCTCTCCTTAGCCTTTGATAGCCCTTTCTTTATGGTCATCTCCATCTCAGCGTTTGTTGCATTTTTAACTGTTACCCATACTGTGTCTAAAAGCCAAAATAAAAAAGAATAGTAAAAAATAAAATAAAAATGTTCTATTGAAACAATAGAATGTTATCAAAATTTAAAATTGGTAATGATGACTTATGAACAGAGTAAAAAAATGTATCACTCCACATGCATTCCAGTAATAATTTCAGTCATTTGAATGACACTAGTAGATACTCAGCAGTGTTGAAAAAATATTTTTCCCTTTAGCGCCAAACCAGCTATTACTGCAAACTTCATTGCTTATTTAGATAAGGCTCAAAATCCAAATCTTTTATTCAGCCATTGAACATATAAATTTAATAAGTCATGTAAAAATCAATATCACAAAAATCAAGTTACAGGAGCATTTGCAACATTCAAAAATACCACAAGCATATAAAGCATAAAGTCGCAAGCATACAAAGCACAAAATCACTCAAGCAATAATACAATCCCAATTTTACAATCATATAAAAGCACAAATCATATCATACAAAAGCATAATCATAAGTCATGCCCAATAGTAGAGGCGAAGTGATTGGCTGGATGTGAAGGGATTGGATATTGAGAGTAATTGGCAGAAGATTGTACAATATTTGTTTCATGTTCATGCCACATAATTTAGTGAACAATTTAATATCAAAACTGACACCGTATTTCAGATATATATTTTTCACTCACCTTTATACTAGAGATACTGGAGGGTTACATTTCACTTCTAAAGAGAAGCTTTGTCAGCAGCCTGACGTCATGGAAAACATCACAGATTATTTAGTGAATTCTTTCACCTGCAAATAAATTAAAACTGGAAATTATGAAATTCAAATGTTACTTCATAAAAATGAGATTTTATCGTAAATAGGAGTGTCACATAGGCTAAAGCACCAAACCATATTGTTAATTAATTGAAGTGGTTCTAATCTGTGGAAATTTGATACTGGGGAAGTGATATGGGAGCCGTGTGGCGTGGCTTGTATCTGTTCAGATAAGATAAGCACCTCAAGCCCCCCTCACTCTAAGTGCCTGCATGGAACTTATTATTATATAGGCCACTGCACTGCTAATTATTAATACTGCTATGAGAAGACTTTTATAATAATGACCAGATTTTAGAAAGGCTTGAGGTGAATCAACCTAATTGGCAGAATTCAAAAGAATTAGCCTACGCCAAACCCATGTTAGGTACGGTAATTCAATAATAAATTAGAGTAGGAAAATAGCTACTCAGTATTTACCTATAAGCTATCATCATAGAAAATTTTCGTAGGTTTCAATCAACTTCATAAATCACATAATAGGCTATTAGAAATTCCAACCTTACACATAGCCTAATTATTGTATCTAGGCAAGAGATCTACATTGCATTCCATGTCTAACTAAAATTAAACAAAGTAGAGGACAGTAATGTTTGCACTTACCTAGAAATGTTTCGGTTGTAGTCTCGTTGACGATTGAACAACAAATTAGGCTACAAGTTTTCTTGATAAAAATCTATGATAAATAATAAACAAACCAAAAACAATCAGCAAGCAGCGATTTGACGCCAGAGTCAGAAAACGATTTTTCCACAAAATTAACGAACTCACTCAAGGATGACAATATAACAAACGTAATTAATTCATTACTAACGAATTAATTTGCTTAGGCCTACTGTTACTGCACCTATATTCTCTTAAATAAAATAGTTTTATATTTACTCTGATTCATTTTTCTTCTGTATATTAAATAATATTAACTACATTGTATTTGTGATAATTACAATCACATCTAGCAGGATTATAAAGTTCAAGTTTGGCAATACTGCTGATATGTTAATGGGATATGCTGAGAATATCCCTGGGATATGACCGTTGAAATGATGAATGATACGTTATAGATTTCCTACGCATGTCCCTAGGATATGACCGTCACATGACAAATTAATGCAACATTTAATGTTTGAATTCTTATTTGACCAATTTCCTTATTAACAAGGTGAAATTAAGATTGTATGGTCATTTTCTACATTACTGTAAACCTTAAACGTTCATGTTGAGATTTTTCTTTTTCAATATCCTGAGGATATCCTAAAGATATCCCAAAATGCCATGTCCCTGTGGGATATTTGGGGATCAGTGTGGGATATCCTGAGGATATTCTGTGCTATGTGGGATAGAATTTATTTGTAAACGACTTAGGTTTATATCTTATATGTTCTATAAGGTACGAAAAATATTGAATATGAGCGAGCTAAGGGTCCTATACTTTGCTTATGTTCAATCTGTACTACAATATGGTCTAGTGGTATGGGGAGAATCTTTCGATATTTTCATGGAGAGGATTTTTGTTATGCAAAAAATGATTATAAAGACAATCCTGAATAAACCAAGAACTTTTTCTAGTAGGGACTCTTTTGACCAATTCAGGGTGATGACTATACGCCATAATTATAAAGAAACTTATCTGCTATAATTATATGGGTGAATAGGGATGAGTTTTCAATGAGAAATATATATACTTTGTATAACTTTAGATCGAATGCTCATAACATATATAACATAAGCAACACTAATTTAACAATAGTTCGGAGGCAGCTGACTTATCTCAGCACAAAGCTAATAAACTTGATATCCAGTAGTTTGGATGATTTTTTTCGCTGAGAATAGACTAAGGATGGGGAATATGATAAATGAATGGATAATTGGAAATTTCTTCTTTAACCTCAATAGTATATTATAATTTTTTTTCTCTTTCTCTTTTTTCTTTTTATTTATTTGCGGAATCAATTTCAGGATAACAGGAACTAATTAGTTCTGAACTGATACTCTCACCCAGCAGACAGGAATTTCCTTTGCTGGGTGGTGCCAAGTTTTACTTTGTTTTTGTTTTAAATTGTGTGTGTAAGAAAATACTTTTATAAGATTTCTTTGTTTGATCATGGCATACAGATGTATTTTTTGTATCATATATCAATGCAATATATCTTGTTCTTACTGTGAATTTTTTGTGGCAAACTGATTTGATTTTGAAACTGATGATTTTCAAAGTGATTTAATCTTGTTTAAAGGTGGTTGTGACGACAAAGCCACATACTTGCTCCATGTCACAGCCATACAGTACATAAGGTAGCCTTCCTATTTCCATAGCCTACTGGAAAGATTTGGGTGTAAAACTAGTTCGCTTCCAATGTTAACGCTACCAGAAAACGCTACAAAATAACCAATGTTAACGTTACAAAATAACGGCGGTTAAATAACCCAGACGACAGAGGTTAGATACACAATGACCCTACTATGAACACTTTACGCTAAATAAATAGCAGTACCTTCCTGTTCATTCAATTTTAAAAATTTCTGTTTATTATAATGAATTGACGGGGAAATACTTCGGATAGTAGAACTCTCAAGCAGAGATAGATTTTAAGCCGCACGGTACCATGTATGGAGACCCAAAAAGCTGGTTTCATCGGTGACGTATGCCCTATCAGAATACTGTTAATATTACTCTCATAGTATAATAACATAAAAATCATAATGTCAGAATACCGTGTATATAATATGTTACTACTCAGCCATGTTTGTTCAATATCCTTCAAAACCACGCAGATAAATCACCACCTCTTCATGTACAAAATAATGAAATTTATCGACATAATGATCCTTATGTTTTTAGAGATGAGATGTGATCAGTGTAATTTGACTCCATTTTCAAGTGTTAATAATAAATTGTTACCAATAATTAATTATTGTGCCGTGTGAATGCTGAAGCAATAAACCTACAAAAAGCTATAGAAAAATTTATATCTTTGCAGTTCTTTTCGAAAATATAGCCTATCCACCACTAAAACCAAATAAGTAAAAGTACCTTCATCAAACGAAGAATGTTAGTATACGGGATGTGAACATCTATCAAGACATATTACGCGATTTTTTTGCAGAATCTTATACTGTAGCTCTCTATTTTAATAAGAAATCGCTTTAATCCCTAAATTATATTATCACGTCGTTTTTTATGACTAAAAAGTAGGTACGGTACCTCTTAAAAATATCAAACAAATATTTCCATCTTCATCATCATTGTGACCATTTATCGAGACATATTACACTATTTTTTGGCAGATTCGTATATTGTAGCTCACCATTTTAATCAGAAATCGCTTTAATCTCCAAGTTATAATATTATCACGTCGTTTTTTATGACTAATAAGTAGGTACGGTACCTCTTAAAAATATCAAACAAATATCTCCATCTTCATCATCATTGTGACCATTTATCGAGACATATTACACTATTTTTTGGCAGATTCGTATATTGTAGCTCACCATTTTAATCAGAAATCGCTTTAATCTCTAAGTTATAATATTATCACGTCGTTTTTTATGACTAATAAGTAGGTACGGTACCTCTTAAAAATATCAAACAAATATCTCCATCTTCATCATCATTGTGACCATTTATCGAGACATATTACACTATTTTTTGGCAGATTCGTATATTGTAGCTCACCATTTTAATCAGAAATCGCTTTAATCCCTAAGTTATAATATTATCACGTCGTTTTTTATGACTAATAAGTAGGTACGGTACCTCTTAAAAATATCAAAAAAAAACTCCATCTTCATCATCGTTGTGACCATTTATCGAGACATATTACACTATTTTTTGGCAGATTCGTATATTGTAGCTCACCATTTTAATCAGAAATCGCTTTAATCCCTAAGTTATAATATTATCACGTCGTTTTTCATGACTAATAAGTAGGTACGGTACCTCTTAAAAATATCAAACAAATATCTCCATCTTCATCATCATTGTGACCATTTATCGAGACATATTACACTATTTTTTGGCAGATTCGTATATTGTAGCTCACCATTTTAATCAGAAATCGCTTTAATCCCTAAGTTATAATATTATCACGTCGTTTTTCATGACTAATAAGTAGGTACGGTACCTCTTAAAAATATCAAACAAATATTTCCATCTTCATCATCATTGGATCATTTATCGAGACATATTACACTATTTTTTGGCAGATTCGTATATTGTACCTCACCATTTTAATCAGAAACCGCTTTAATCCCTAAATATTATAAAACTAATACATCGCCTTTTTATGACTAATAAGTACGTACTTCTCTAAAACTATCACATATTTCCACCTCCATCATCATCATCATCATCATTAAACATCACCACGAAATATCTCCTTCTCAGACACGAATGTTATCATGCAATCAACCTAAACATATGCTAGACAACACTGTGTGATGAAAAACCACAGAATAATGGTTTTTTGATGAGAATCATGCTAGCAAATGAAATTACCCGAATTACCCAACAATGCCCACTATTTATTTGCACGCCATCTCTGTGGCGGCTTGATGTTATGATGTGATGAGAAAAGACCTACCTCGACACTGATATCGGAAAATGAAGTTCACACAGTATCCAGCAATAAAATGGGGCGGCACAGTCACATTTCCATTCACTATACTTATCGCGTGACAGTGATTCACTCGAGTACGGTGTAGTCCACTATTTATTGTGAAGGGTTCTGGTTTTCAGAAGGGTTTTCTTGGGTCACGAAACAATTGCAGGCTCACACCGACCATTACCACTCGCAAACACTTCACTCTGTGCTGCTCCCTGCTCCACTCGCAGGTCAACCAATAGGGCCACGACGAAATTTCCCTCGGCAACATTAAATTTCCCCCAGCAGACGGAAATTTCCCTCCGCGAAAACAATACCACCGCGGGGATGATTCTAGCCTGCTTCATCACATTCAGACATGATGATGCATCTTTTTCTTCACCTTCATCTTTACCGTCCGCTTTTGGGTGTTTTACTTTTTTTTTTTTTTTTTTTTTTTTGAGGATGAAGCCCACATAGGTCTGAAACCTGTGCGTGGGTAATGAGTTGGATGATGGTGATTGATGAGTTGGACCTACAGTTTTAGGTGGGTTCCGAACCACCGGGAAGTGATTTTACAGCAGAGAACAGTGTCTTTTTTGCTGGCCAATCTAATCGGTCACCGTTACAAACAGGACCTACGAGAACGCAGCTTATCTCTCTGATTGAACAGATACCTGCTACGGCTCTCGGCTATCACTTCCCTTAATTTATTAGTTTAGGTGTAGAGTAGTTTATTTTAGTGTAGTAAAGACAAAATTGATATCTGTGTTAAAAGTGGGGTTTATAAATCGAATTGCGGTGATTGTAATGCTTGTTATGTGGGTCAGACTGGTAGAAGTTTCAAATGTAGAATAAATTAACATATCAGGGATTGGAGAACCCAAAAAGGAGATTCAAATTTTGCAGAACATCTCATTAATAATGGGCACAAGTTCAAGGCTGAAGAAAATGTTGAATTTTTGCATTTGATTGGCAAAGGCAGACAATTGAACATTTTAGAAGCTTTGGAGATAACTAGGTTGTTAAAAAACGATTCCAATACTAGTTTAAATTACCAAATTTATTTTAACCAATTCAATACAACTAACTTGGTTTCATCATAATTCCAGCCTACATTTAAAAAACAGTTCTTGCGTGTATTTCTCAGTTGACCTTGACTGCATTTCAACGAACTTCTAATTTTTTAGTTTTAATTTGATTAAATTTTAGCCTTATTACGTATTTTTCTTCTTTGTTGCTCCCTTGATGTTCACAGGGTTTAGTTATTGATTTGACTCGTATTCTTGCTTGTTACTCCTCCCACCAGGGGGCGTGACTTGACAGCCAATCACAACGTCCGATGAAGGTTAGCCTCTTTACCACTTAGCCAATAGAATCATTCCATGTTCAGTATATATTAAGCTTCTTTCTACTTTAGTTTTTAGTTTGATTGAGATTGATAATGATGTAACAACCAAAACTAGTTTCTCAAAGTTTTAATAAATGTGGTGACATTTTCGTCTTATTATTCATTATTGATACCTTCCACATCACCTTCGCCACTACAAAGAAAGTTGATGGATATTACCATTTAGGAACAAACTCGACTTATAAGACATAAAATTAATGATACAAATTGAGTTCTAATGGAAACAATTTGTTATTATTATGTATTGAATACGAATACTGTTTATGCAGGTTCACATTGTGACAACATAAATATAGCTGAGGACTGTTAATTCATCTTTTTAAAATACAGGGGCATTATAAAAGAATACCCGTATTAAAAAAAACACTACTTTGTCTGGAATGAACATAATATAGAATTGCTTATGGTCTTTAAATATAGGTAAAGGTTGGGAGCTTTTCTTGCAGTAGTTGATAGAAGCGTACGCTTGACCTTGACATGCTCATCGCTGGCAGTACGATGTTGACCGTGCAACAGAAGGCTCAATATGTACTGTGGTTCACGGAGTTCGGGTGTCCACGGACGACTATCGCATGTGGTAAGTGGGTACTACTGACCGGGAATTCGAAGAATGCGTACCACAAATCGCACTCACTGGTGTCCACGATGTGGTATGTGGCGGCTGCTGCTGTGCTACTTATTACATTCTATATATATATTCAAAAGAATGTGTTTTATTATTTTTACAACAGCATGAATTTTCACATTTCTGTATTAACATTGGTCTATTACCCTGCCTACGCTCGCGATATTATAATGTATTGTGTATTCATTTAATTACCGCCCGCAATATATTATAAGATCTGTAAGATGGGGTGGCACTATTCCTTACAAAACAACCTCTCAATAACGAATACCTCTCTACGGCGAATTTTATATCAGAATAAACGACTTCGTTATACAGAGGTTCAACTGTCCTTCGTCCAATCGTAATAAGTAAGTTATCGTTGAAATTTGCATAAAATATGCTAACTTTGTTTTCTCTTGGCATCTTTTTGAAAAATAACAAGTTTTCGTAAAATTTGGCATCAAATAATTGAAACGGCCACCACTTTGGAATGGTTTAAAATTTTAAAGAGAATTTTGTATGAAAATTTGTCTCTAATAACAAAAATATTTATGCAAAATTTCAACATTGTATCTAAAAAAGTTTTTAAGTTATGAATTTTTTGTAAACAATAACATACAGACAAGCAGAAAACCAAGCATCGTAGGTAGATCCATGTTTATTTTGTAAAAATCATTTGTCTCGACCTAAGGAACAATTTGTAATAAAATGTTCCAGCTAGTTCTGGGACACTTTGTATATTTTATAATATGATTAGGCCTTTCAAATGATAACAAAAAGTAAATTTTTACTATTATAAACTTAAAAAACACTTTTGAATGGAAATTGACTCACGTTATGGCGTGACGGCCGTTTCGCTCTGTTGTCTAGAGCATCATCAGACGACCCACAGTACACTCAGTATGTAACTTGTGTTTATATTTCACCACATAGGCCTACTAGATAGTTACACATCATTATTTCATTTTGCTTATAAATAAGTTATTTTACAACAATGTTCAACATTTCTCCACCTTCTCTCCACTTTCTAGTGACTCATATCCCGGGACCATGATAGTGCACACATCTTCCCATGCTTCATGTTTAGAATGTTTATTGGAGTATTCTGGTAAATGAAAATTCCAAAGCGCCGGTCTACACACAATTTCTATAATAAAACGTTCTGTGTCAAATTCAACCATATTTATAACAGCAAATATAATATACACGCACAAACACTGGGACAGAACGCAGAAAAATTCGTCCAGACGACGAGGGAAACAGGCTGCGACTACCACAGAAGCTAGGGGACAGTGGTATGCACGGCGAGTCGGTACCACTAGCGCACCTCATAAAATCCTACGACAAAACGCGTGGTCCGTGGACACCGATATACGCGACTGCCATTGTTTCAAATGTACTGACTCGGAGCTGCGTTTCCGGACCGACAATTCCAAAAATTGTGGTAACTACGTCCTTCTGCGATTGTCGTCCGTGGACACCCGGCCAAATCGTGCTTGTCCAACGTAATTTTAGACAAACGAATGGAGCAAATATCGAGAGTAATTGCTATGTAAAATGGCTCCCAATCTTTACCTTTGTTTTAAAACCATAACCATAAGGGCGGGTGTCCACGGACGACTATCGCATGTGGTAAGTGGGTACTACTGACCGGGAATTCGAAGAATGCGTACCACAAATCGCACTCACTGGTGTCCACGATGTGGTATGTGGCGGCTGCTGCTGTGCTACTTATTACATTCTATATATATATATTCAAAAGAATGTGTTTTATTATTTTCAACAGCATGAATTTTCACATTTCTATATTAACATTGGTCTATTACCCTGCCTACGCTCGCGATATTATAATGTATTGTGTATTCATTTAATTACCGCCCGCAATATATTATAAGATCTGTAAGATGGGGTGGCACTATTCCTTACAAAACAACCTCTCAATAACGAATATCTCTCTACGGCGAATTTTATATCAGAATAAACGACTTCGTTATACAGAGGTTCAACTGTCCTTCGTCCAATCGTAATAAGTAAGTTATCGTTAAAATTTGCATAAAATATGCTAACTTTGTTTTCTCTTGGCATCTTTTTGAAAAATAACAAGTTTTCGTAAAATTTGGCATCAAATAATTGAAACGGCCACCACTTTGGAATGGTTTAAAATTTTAAAGAGAATTTTGTATGAAAATTTGTTTCTAATAACAAAAATATTTATGCAAAATTTCAACATTGTATCTCAAACAGTTTTTAAGTTATGAATTTTTTGTAAACAATAACATACAGACAAACAGAAAACCAAGCATTGTAGGTAGATCCATGTTTATTTTGTAAAAATCATTTGTCTCGACCTAAGGAACAATTTGTAATAAAATGTTCCAGCTAGTTCTGGGACACTTTGTATATTTTATAATATGATTAGGCCTTTCAAATGATAACAAAAAGTAAATTTTTACTATTATAAACTTAAAAAACACTTTTGAATGGAAATTGACTCACGTTATGGCGTGACGGCCGTTTCGCTCTGTTGTCTAGAGCATCATCAGACGACCCACAGTACACATACTGAGTGTACTGTGGGTCGTCTGATGATGCTCTAGACAACAGAGCGAAACGGCCGTCACGCCATAACGTGAGTCAATTTCCATTCAAAAGTGTTTTTTAAGTTTATAATACATATTAGTGGAAACAAGATGGATCTTCAACATCATAAATTTTTACTCTACTGTTTTTGTTTCATTAATTTAACTTGTGTTTATATTTCACCACATAGGCCTACTAGATAGTTACACATCATTATTTCATTTTGCTTATAAATAAGTTATTTTACAACAATGTTCAACATTCCTCCACCTTCTCTCCACTTTCTAGTGACTCATATCCCGGGACCATGATAGTGCTTCATGCTTCATGTTTAGAATGTTTATTGGAGTATTCTGGTAAATGAAAATTCCAAAGCACCGGTCTACACACAATTTCTATAATAAAACGTTCTGTGTCAAATTCAAGCATATTTATAACAGCAAATATAATATACACGCACAAACACTGTGACAGAACGCAGAAAAAGTCGTCCAGACGACGAGGGAAACAGGCTGCGACTACCACAGAAGCTAGGGGACAGTGGTATGCACGGCGAGTCGGTACCACTAGCGCACCTCATAAAATCCTACGACAAAACGCGTGGTCCGTGGACACCGATAGACGCGACTGCCATTGTTTCAAATGTACTGACTCGGAGCTGCGTTTCTGGACCGACAATTCCAAAAATTGTGGTAACTACGTCCTTCTGCGATTGTCGTCCGTGGACACCCGGCCTAAGAGTATCTATATGTTCATTCTACTCGGAGTAGTAATTTTTTAAAATACAGGCATTCTCTTTCAATGACTGTATAGGAATCCAACAAAACAAAATTTATTTTCAAGGTGAATGGAGATCCAAAATTTATTCACTCCATTGAAGTGAATTATCTGCAGTGTCAAAATTTATCATCCAATTCAACCCTTATGAAAACAACTGATATGCAAGTTACCAAGAATTTATTTAGGAGAGCAAAAATCCAAAATTTGTTTCACCATAATCAAGACTATTCAGCGTCAAAATGTATCACCTAATTAAACCCCAATTAGAACGACTAATTCAACTTACTTTAAGAAATAACAAAGTATCTGGAGGTAATTTGGCGAGAGCAGGTACAACAGAGAACGGACGTTGCTTAATAGACTAGAGTACATTTTAAAACCATTCCGCCATTCTTCCAACCAATAGATTCTGCTATCCTGCGCCGAAATAATACGCAGTTGGAATGTAATTTACTGTTGTTTCCTGTTGGATGAGCTTGATTACGGCGTTGCCAAGTTGCAGGAATCCCTTCTTCCGTTGCAGGAATCCCTTCTTCCGTTGCAAGCAACCCATTTACAGCATTCTTGGTTCGAGAATGTTGAGCAGAGGGTTAACTAGGGTACTTAGAACACGGGAGAACACGTTTTCATCTCTCAGTAAGACTGATGTAGACATGAGACTAGTCTGCCCATTTACTAAATTACTATTAATGGTGCATATAGTTCTTCGTCTTACATTCAAGCATTAGACTCTTGCAAGGGTGCTCCTAGCGGGGAGGTCATGGGGGTTATTGTTTACCCCTAATTCAAAAATTTACCGAAGAAGGAGAAACAATAATGCAAAAAAGTTAAAAATCCCATTATTTGTGCCCCCCATGAACTCCCGAGTTGGAAGCGCTCCTGGGCGCTTGCCTGTTCCAACTGATAACACACAATGTAGTTCTATTAATCCTTGAAGTTGTCTGTAGCCTCAATACTCAGCGATGGGAACATCATGATTGTGTAACAAGTTAATAATGTTCCGATCGGTGAGACTAGACAGTGCAATCGAGTCCAGTGTAAAGTAAATCCAATAAACCTGACCCAGTGTATATTTATTTATTTTGCCAATTTTCCACGTAATGCTACATTATAAAAACTATCGACATCTTTTCCAAGGCCTACTAATATCTCCTGGTAGGTAGGCACCATCCTCATGGGTGATAGTTTAGATGTTTTAATAGGAACCTTTCCGCTGGCATTTTCTTGGAACATATAAGAAATTCTTCATTTTCTTCATTGTGATTATCAAACACCAGGAGTGGATGAAATTTTACGAATATTTTCAGATTAAGGAATAACTCCATTAAAGGAAGAGAATAAGAAATAGAAAACTGTAGGTGCCAATGAGAATTGAGTTTTTTTAAATCTTCAGAATACTGTGGCATTTTTTCAAATTTTGAAAAATACAGGAGATTTTTTAAAATTTCTAATCTCATAGATCATTTACATATGCAGTAAAAAGCAAAAAAGCCAAAATAGCTATTTGTGTAACTAGAGTGCAAAGCAGCGTTTTTCTGCATCGAGAGAAACAGTTTTATTCACGAGCCGAAGGCGAGTGAAAAAAAGTTTCTCGAGTGCAGAAACAATACTTTGCGCTCGAATTACACATTAAATTTTTCCTACAGTAATGTATAAAGTAATTCAAACAGAACAAAACAGGTCATACATAACCTGAAAATTCCTCACATAACCTATCTTCGAAATAAATCGATTTCATCAACAACAACTACAACAACTATTTCACAGCTGAAGCAGAGTAGCCAACCTATTTTTCAATGCAGAATAGGGAACCTGCTTATTACATGCTCACTATTTTGTGTTGTTAGGTTGCAAATTTGGAGTGCTATTTTGCGTGCTACAGTTAGTGCAAAAATAGGCACTTTTTCGGGTCACTGTAGGAAAAAAAAATTTCCGTAGCATTTAGAATTTAGAAAAACACCGGTACTGGTGTTTTATACGACTTTTTTTTTTTTTTTTTTTTTTTTTGAGGATGAAGCCCACATAGGTCTGAGACCTGTGCGTGGGTAATGAGTTGGATGATGGTGATTGATGAGTTGGACCTACAGTTTTAGGTGGGTTCCGAACCATAGACTATAACGGTAGTTCATGATGATTAATCCACAGTCCACCTATTTACTAAAGATAAATGTAAAGTGAAGATAAGTGACAAATTATAACTATATTATTTATATGAATATCCTTTATTGGCCATCACAACGTTAGTCATTAAATTTGTTTATCGGGTAATCGTCAATAGTTATTTGTTTATATAGGGTTGGTGTGACCAATTCGACCCGGAGATATAATGTGTCCGGTCAGCAAATTGATGATTCAATTGGAGATAGATTATGATGAAAAAATATCGTCATGAATGTTAATGTAAAGATGAGTGCAAAAATGTTGTACAAAATGTTAAAAATACAAATACAAATTACAAAATGTTATACATTTGGACAGAAGAACTACCTATTGGAAGTGGAAGCAGTGGCGTAACTAGAGTTGACTTATGGGGGGGTTCACCCCCCCCCCGTCGACCACACATACATATTACTACTTTCAAAAAACCTTTGCACAATATATATATATTATAAAATATTCATGTAACTTCAAATTAAATTAATGGCTTGGGGATCTGTGATGGGTCCACATTTATTTTCTACCTGTAGTGTACAGGGCACCAGGTTGTTGGGTTGTGGGAGAGTACAGCTATTGTTCCTAGATCTATGAATGCCCATTGTTGGTGATCAGTATGAGAACTGGACCCAAAGGTGATTTGCCATCTGAAGAGAGCACGATTTGGAATAATGTGACAAAATCTCAATAAAGTGAAAATGCTTGAGAGTTGATTCTCTATTAGTGAAGATTGTAAGCGATTCATGATTTGCTTTCAAATCAACAAAGAAGTGCCGAGATTTGGGTATTGAATATGTGCAGATTATTATTGTCTTTATATACCCTACTTCAGGAATTTACAGAGAGTTTTCTTGTAACTGAATTGGAACAAAATATGAAAGACTTTATGTCAAATACAATTTTAATTGTTAATATTGCCTATTATATTACCTATTTCCTATAGATTCAGTTACCTCAAGGACAGTTCCTCCTTCTCCCCCCCCACCCCGCCTACTTTGATAATGTACTATCTTTAGTAAATTTTGGAATTCTCCAAAATTGAATTATTTTGTTTACCCAGATTACACTGATTAGTGAGATATTTCACAATATCTTAGACATGAGCCTAGAATCTCTTGAAATTCGATTTAAAGGGACTATTTATCAACAACTTCCCTGGGGAGGATCTTCGGACACCCCCCAGACTCCCCCCCCCCCATCCCAGGGCCATCAAATCGCTATGCAACTGGATAAAGCTATTATTTTTTGTCAACTATTCTTAGTAGACTATTTTTCTTATCCTACCTATCCATTCCGTAGAACCTGAAAGGACATTGAAATACTTACAAGTTCCATTGATTACACAACAGTTTTTGTCTCACAACTCCACAGAATATCTACTCCAAAATGTGCGCTCTATAGTCAACACCAACAAGGAAGGCTCAAAATCAACAAATTGGTCAAACTTTCAAACTATTATAGAACAATAGAAAAAGGATGAAGGAAGGAATATTTCCATCTTTACAAACAGTAGGACAACCCTTTCCTATCCCATTAGCCAAATTAATAATCTCCCAAATTTTTATTTTTTCAAATTGTTTCTTACAAATTAAAAAAAAAATATTCTAAGCAATAGGGAAGGGGTTATGTCCCCAATAACTCCCCTTGCTACGCCTATGATGATTGGAAGAATAAATTGAAGTAAAAAGGTCACAATTTCACGTTCCCGTTAGATTTCCAGTTCACTATTCTGCGCCTCACAACCAACCTCCTTGAGAAAGATCGTGACTGAGACAATGGAAAATCACACCGACGATAAACTTCAGTCTTGATCGACGTTTTTCCCCCCACAGGAGGATGTGGCTCGATAATTACCTCCGCCGTCAAGCGACGTCCTTAATCGGGGTGTGACCTCGTTTGCTGATCTATCTCACCGACCGGAAGACGGTGAGGATGGCGAGGATCGTGAGGAGTGTGAGGACATTGAGGATCGTGAGAAGGTGGAAAACACTCGACGAAAGTACGATAATAGCTTTCAAATGGTCTCAGTCTGCTCCCGTCCTGAATTTCCGAGACGGTATCTTTTCTTCGAGACTGGCAACGAGCACTCTCCACGAATACCGATACTTATTCATTCGACACTCCTCTCGAGTGACAACTGAATGTCTTAAAAGCCAGCAATTCCACGGCTCGCTCGATCACTGGAAACTATTATCTACCCGCTTCCCCTCCGCGGCTATTACTTCACATATACCTTCTAGAAAATACACTCTTTAAATCCTTTTTCCCCCACCACCTCACATTGCCATTGCCACCCTCTCTTTAACAAATATATTCTTGGATTTCTTGTTCCATGACGAACTGCGTTGTTAATATTAACTTTTTTAGTGAACTCAACGACTTGCAGTCAAATTTTTATTAAGAATAAGTAGAATTTACTTACTCTTTAGGCCAAACGTTTTCGAATCTTGGAGATCCATTTTCAAAGGCCTTCTAAAATGGATATGGATATTCGAACTGCGTTGTTAAAAGAACTTTTTTAGTGAATTCAACGACAAATTTTTATTAAGAATAAGTAGAACTTACTTACTCTGTAGGCCGAACGTTTTCGAATCTTGGAGATCCATTTTAGAAGACCTTTGAAAATGGATCTCCAAGATTCGAAAACGTTCGGCCTACAGTGTAAGTAAGTTCTACTTAATAAAAATTTGTCTGCAAGTCCTTGAATTCACTGAAACAGTTAAAACAAATATACATTAAACGAATTCACATGTACTTCATGATTGTACATCAAGGTTAATAGAAACAAGGTTGTTCCGTAACTCGGTCAAATAAGCAAAATAGAAAAGTCATGACGTCACTCTGTTCACCTTTTTAGTACAAAAATGAAGTATTTTGCTTATTACAGATTTGAATCTATATCTTAATCAGCTGTTAATGATATGGGTTATTTAATGCTACTGAACTGAAATACGTAATACTCCACCATTTTTCTAGCTATCAAAAAACGGAAAACCTTGTTCTTTGTAACCTTGATTGTGCATAACAAATTTTCTTCTGTTCTTCTGTCAAAACTCATCTGTTGAAATAGTTCTATTTATTCTCAACTGACAAATTGTTATTAAGCTTACAACTTATGTGGGGATGGGCCGCCCCATTCAAAATTCTTCATGTTTAAGACACAAAGCGTGTGTCTAAGTAAGAGTTTTGTGTGTCTTTAGTGTTTCTTAGTATAATAATTATTGAATACAATTCTTGGATTTCTTGTTCCATAACGATCTGCGTTGTTAATATTTACTTTTTACAGCAGTTTCAACTACTTGAAGTCAATTTTAATTGTAAATAAATAATTTTTACTCACTTTGGTCGACAAGTGAGTAGAAATATTATTTATTTACAATTGAAATTTACTGCAAGTTGTTCAATTTACTATAAAAATTAATATTAAGTTCATTTAATTTCAGTCAAAAACAATTTGTGATGTTTTCCATGACGAAACACTTGAACAATTTATTATCGAAACTGACAATGTATTCTATTTAAATTATGATCTTTACTTACTTATACTGGAGAGATGCATTTCACTTCTAAATGCTTGTTGGCCAAAGTGAGTAGGAATATTATTTAATCACAATTAAAATTGTCTGCAAGTCGTTGAATTCACTATAAGAAGTTAATATTAAATACATTTAATTTCAGTCAAAAACAGTTTGTGATGTTTTCCATGACGAAACACTTGAACAATCTCATATCAAAACTGACACTGTATTTCTATTAGAATTATAATTTTCACTCACTTTTACAGTAGAAACAATTAGTCTGGGCGAACGGCCGTTTGGTAGTCAGCCATGGCGAGGGGAGTGTTTATCGCTCATTTCTAAAAACATGTGGCCCGCGCGACGCTGCAGATGTCTTCAAGGTCAACTAGTCAGCTTTTAACAGGACGGCTAAATAGTAGTGAAACCAGAGCCACGCGCCCAGACTAATTGTTTCTACTGTACTGGAGGGATGGATTTTACTTCTAATTGCTAATGAAGTTCCTCTTCAGAAATGAAATGCATGCCTCCAGTATGAGTAAAAATCATAATTTAAATAGAAAAAGTGTCAGTTTTGTTAGAAAAACAATTTAGCATTCTTCATCGTTTTGTTTGATTTAGATGCGCAATAAAAATTTTGTTTTTATTCTATTTCTATTCTGTGACTGTAATTTGAACTGATTGCTTGTAATTTTGAATCCTGATTATTGCCATAGGTCTTTTAAGACCTGAAAACTCATATTCAATTTATATATATTTTTTCAATGAATGAATCAATCAATCAATCGATCTTATTACATGTAAAATAGAGTAGATGGGGAGTGAATCCCATGCAGAATAAGCATTGCTTTTGACGGCTGGTTAACGGCTTTTGACGGCTTCATGAAAGCTAACCCTCAGCCTCTAGGTTAATAGAGGTTTATTAGACAATTTTATGTCGTACCCAGTATATATTTCAGTCAAAAACAATAAAGATTTAAATTCATTAAAAACTTCCATCGTGGTATAGGATGGTGTATAATATCTACACCTTCTTCCTCATCAAATGATTAATTATTTTGTACTTTTATGATAGTAAATTATTTCCTGACTTAAGCTTGAAACAATTAATATTTACTAATAAATTTATTTATTACTGAGGTTTAGGTGGCAGAAACAGCTTTGGCAGTTCTTATCGAGATCAAATAATTTGATTCTATAATGAATAACAAGACTTGAAGTTGTCACAACCACAATTATTGAAAACAGTGAGATACCAGTTTCGGTTGTTACATCATTATCAATCTCAATCAAACTAAAGAGTAAACTAGAGTTTATCTAGAGTTAAACTAGAGTTTGAGATTATCAATCTCAATCAAACTAAAGAGTAAACTAGAGTTTGATTGAGATTGATAACGGCGTAACAACCGAAACTAGTATCTCACTGTTTTCAATTAATGTGATTGTGACAACTTCAAGTCTTATTATTCATTATGGATATCTTCAACAATATCACCTTCGCCACTACAAAGAAAGTAAAATTTGATTCATTATTTCATTCATATAATTATTATTTATATAAATATCTCTAGGTTAGTATTTATAGGTTAGGCTTCCTCACCTCAAGGCTGACTTGGGAAAATCATTCACTCATGGTTTTACAAGTTTCCCTTCAGTTTTCCTTAAAGTAAGTTCATAAATACAGGTCTAAACACTTTTAAAATCTTCTATACCTGTCTTTCACCAATAGATCCCCTCCTTAAACTCTCATTCCTACTAGTAAACACACCTCGACCTCAGGGCCACCTTTCTAACCTTTACTTACTAATCTATCCCATGATGCACCCGTTCTAAGCTGGCACCATCTTTTCTCTTCTTTTCTATTTCCCATCTCCTCTCGACTTTCTTACATCTCCTCCCCCTCACACACTCAATCTCTCTCTCTCACTCTCTCTTTCTCTCACTCACTCAGTACTCAAAGTCTTCTTACAGTTGAATTTGTTAAGTCTGTTTGTTCGGTGACCCAGTTCAGCATTATACGAGTATTATAGAGTTGAAGCTGCTGCCGAGAGTTCGTTAAACTAGAACTTGGTTCAAGTAGAGAACTAAAGCACACTGTAATGGCTGACTGGTAAACCTCACTGAACAAGTTCATGATTATGTTCTTCAGTTATTCAGTAGTTTTTTTTTGTGGTAGAACACAATAGAACTTATAAATAAAACTTATGAAAATGATTCGAATAGTAAAGATCGTGATAGAGGATGTAGTTTAAGGTTGATTTCACAATAATTTTCAATTATTTTATATGACTTTAGATAAGTTAATTAAAAATTCAATTTATTTTAAATGGCTGACTGGTAAACCTCACTGAACAAGTTCATGATTATGTTCTTCAGTAGTTTTTTTTTCTTTTTGTGGTAGAGTAGAACTTATAAATAGGCTATTTCTCCACATCCTTCACATTGCCCCCAAAAGTCAAAAACTCAATACTCTTGAACAATTCGAAATTTACAAACATTCCATTTCACATCCTCAATTCATACTCAATGACCAACTTAATTTCAAATCTCATACCCTCTTCAACATCATCACAAACCCCTCCTAAAAACACCTCCACCACACCCACTTCCCCCACCACATCCACTCCTCCCACTACCTCCCTACGACCACCAGACCTTACATACTAGAAAACTACTCAGTCTGCAACCAAGCGCCGAAGAAGAACAACATAGTTCGAAACGCGTCCGCCGCGACTCAAAAAGGTCAGTTCTGCACAGCAAGATAATACATATGAATAATATAAATAGGGGTTGAAACTGATTCGAATAGTAATGTCAATAATAAAGATACATTAAACTCATTACAAACAATCATAACACACAGATCACGTAAAAAAGTATAAAAGGTTGCATAATAGGATTAAAGCTACAGTATTTAGGGAAGAAACAGTTAAGAGTTGAACAGTTAAGTTATAAAATCAAGAGAAACTTTATGATTAAAATAGTTCTTCAACCTTGTATGGGCAGCTATTGACAAGATAAGAGTTCAATCTGTTCAAAAAACATCTATCAGTAGTGTCAGCCTTCTAGTGAGATTGAAGCAGATTGGAAACTTTCATACCCCATACCAAGGGCCTCTTCCAACCAGGTCCAATCTAATTCTGGGTAGCTGGAAATCATTTTCATTCCGCCTTGTTGGATATAATGAGTGTGTCTGGGTTCTTCAACATGTCTTCTATTTTTCCAAATATAAGTCACCAGCTCCTGTATATAAATTTCTGGTACCGTCAGAAGATTGTTCCTAATAAAATGTCCTAATAAAATGTCCTAATAAAATACTTCTTCCTCTTCTCATTCTTCTCCCTCTCTCCTTTCACCTTGCTCTTCCACTCTCTTCTTATTGTTAATGTATATCTTCTTCTTCTTCCTCCTCTACTTCTTCTTCTTCTTGCTGCTTTCACTCCTTCTTCTTCCTCTATTTATTTTTTTCTTCTTTTCCTTGCTGCTTCTTCTCCCGCTATTTATTTCTATTCTTGTTCTTCATTATTATTTATTATTCTCCTTATTCTTCGTTTTCTCCTCCTTCATTATTATTTACTATTCTCCTTATTCTTCGTTTTCTCCTCCTTCAATCCCTTATTCGCCAGCGTTAGAGTTTCGTCGACAGATAACAAC
Source organism: Conomelus anceps (assembly GCA_948455865.1). Taxonomy (NCBI): domain Eukaryota; kingdom Metazoa; phylum Arthropoda; class Insecta; order Hemiptera; family Delphacidae; genus Conomelus; species Conomelus anceps. The sequence goes on from OX418220.1 coordinate 11,188,820, forward strand.
TAGCTGGTTTTTTTTTTTTTTTTTTTTTTTTTAAGGATGAAGCCCACATAGGTTTGAGACCTGCGCGTGGGTAATGAATTGGATGATGGTGATTGATGAGTTGGACCGACAGTTTTAGGTGGGTTCCGAACCACCGGGAAGTGATTTTACAGCAGAGAACAGAGTCTTTTTTGCTGGACAATCCAATCGGTCACCCTTACAAAGAGCGCCCAGAAGTTTCGCAGCTTATCTTTGATTGAACAGATACCTGCTGCATCACTTCCCGTATGCATATTGCAGTAACTCATAGAGGATATAGTAGTTAAATGGAGGTACATTAATCAAAATAAATAGCAATTTCTAATCAAACTAGAGGTTTAAACGAGCCAGTATTGTAAATTATTGGTGGATGATAGCAGATTGCTGTTAACTGGATGCAATAAACAGAAACGCAATAATAATTGTAAACACAGGTCGAATAATGTGTGAACCCTGAGTACAGATCAACTGTGAATTTGTAGGCTGTGTTGGGAAGCCTGCCAAAATTATGGAGGGAAAGCTGAACACTTCCTAGCCTTTCAAGGGAGCGAAATAAATTCCTATCGGGAACTGTGAATGGTTGAATGGATGATGAGGAGTGGGAGGATTAGGAGTGAAAGGATTAGGAGGGGGAGTGAATAGAGGTGTAGGAGTGAAAGGAGGCGATAAAGGAGTGAAAGGATGAACAGATTGTGGAACTTTAGACGAGGGGAGGGGTGGTGAATAGACACACAAGGTCTATTCAGCGCACAAACGTCAAGCTCCAAGCGCTAAGCGCTAATTTGTAATGCAGTTTAGTTGTGAGTTGCATGCTCGAGTATAATCCGGCGCTCGAACTAATAAATAAGACCGACCTGAACATCCTTATTGAGTTACAGCGACATTGGCACTCCTATTGACGCCGCCATCTCGATTCACTACTATATCTCAGTTGGTGATGTCTGTTCCATTCAATGTTACTGTTATTGGTTCATATATTATATAGATGGTAACCGTAGTTCTACGTAATATAATGAGGTGATATAATATATATTTCTATGGGCCTGGCTTTATTATATTCATCTTTATTTTCCCTTTTTTATTCGTTCTTGGTCCTTAGGCTCTCTTAATCCTCATCTTTCTTGGCCTTATTTCTTATTCTTCTCCATATTTTTCTTCTCCACCTTTTTCTTCTCCTTCTTCTCCTCCGCATCCTCCTCCTCCTCATTCTCCTCCTTCTCCTCTTTCTCCTCCTTCTCTTCCTTCTCCTCCTTCCCCTCCTTCTCCTCCTCCTCATCCTTCTCCTCCTTCACCAACTTCTCCTCCTTCTCCTCCTACTCCTCCTTCTCCTCCTTCTCCTCCTTCTCCTCCTTCTCCTCCTTCTCCTCCTTCTCCTCCTTCTCCTCCTTCTCCTCCTTCTCCTCCTCCTTCTCCTCCCTGTCCTCCTTCTCCTCCTTCTCCTCCTTCTCCTCTTTCTCCTCCTTCACCTCCTTCTCCTCCTTCTCCTTCTTCTACTCCTTCTCCTCCTTCTCCTCCTCCACCTCCTTCTCCTCCTTCTCCTCCTTCTCCTCCTCCTTCTCCTCCTTCTCCTCCTTCTTCTCCTACTTCTCCTCCTTCTCCTCCTTCTCCAACTTCTCCTCCTTCTCCTCTTTCTCCTCCTTCTTCTTCTACTACTCCTTCTCCTCCTTCTCCTCCTTCTTCTCCTTCTCCTCCTTCTCTTCCTTCTCCTTCTTCTCATCCACTTCTCCTCCCTTTCATACACTTTCTTCTCCTCTTCCTCCTCCACCTTCTCATCCTCCTCCTCCTCCTCCTCTTCCTCCTTCCAGTTGTTATTCTTCCTTCCCCTTTTCTTTTTTTCCCCTCTCCTTCTCCTACTCCTCCTTCTTCTTCTACCTATTCTTTCTCTTTTGCTCCTTATTCTTCTTTTTTCCTTCTCCGCCTCCTACACTTCCTCCTCCTCCTCTTTCTCATCCTCCTTTTTCTCCTCCTCCTTCTCCTCCTCCTCTTCCTTCTCGTCCTCCTCTTCCTCCTCTTCCTCCTCTTCCTCCTCTTCCTCCTCTTCCTCCTCTTCCTCCTCTTCCTCCTCTTCCCCCTCTTCCTCCTCTTTCTCTTCTTCCTCTTCTTCCTCCTCTTCCTCCTCTTTCTCCTCTACCTCCTCTACCTCCTCCTCCTCTTTCCCTCTTACTTCTCTCCCTCCACCTACTCCTTCTCCTCTTCCTTGCATTTCTTCCTTCTCCTCCTCCAATTCATTTTTCTTCTTTTCTTCTCTCACTTTTTTCTACAATGATCATCACTTGTTTGATTTGACAGACTGTGCGGCCCGATGCAAATAGAAATGCAGACTTTGCAACATTTTTGAAAGAAAGAAATAGATCAGACTTTCCAAGAGTAGAACTGAGGGTGAAATCTAAATAGAAAATTTGTAATATTCTGCATGATTCCACAAATTAAAACAACACAGCTCACTTATTCATCCAATAAGCAACAGATGATAAAAAGGTGTACTGTGCAAACACCAATGAACGCAGTACTACTGTATATAAATATAGTCGAATTGGATGTATTTTATAGTGAAAAGGTGCAGGTTCACGCTTACACTCATCTCCCAGGAGTAAAACAACCATCTAAAAACAGACTCATCATCAACATCATCATCATCATCTTCATCATCGTGATCATCATCTCTATCATAAATAGCAGCGGTAGCAACAGCCTCAGGCGAAATTTATTTCTAAACGGCGCCTTGGTAAATGAAAATTATGACTCATGTTGGCATTTTTCGGGCGCTCACGTGATAGCTGCCTACTTTTCTTTCCAGAGAAAAACAGAGAGCGAAGGATGGGAAAAATGGAAGTAACGAGCATCTAAAATGTTATAGGTTCACCATGTTTCCTATAACATAGCTCGAACTGCGAAGTAGAAACTACCCGCTGGGGTCTACCCGTCGCTAGAGAGTTTGAAAATAACGATAATTTAAACCTCACCATACTTTTCAATGCAAAATGCTGTAGAGCAGCCTAAGGCATAGATATGTTAGGTTATAATTAGCGTAATTTTGCTTAAATTATAATAATACGCTTATCGTGTCACACTAGTTTGAGATCTCGATTAGAATTAAAGAGTTTGAGCGAACGATGACGCTAACTCTAGCTTGATTACTCTATGTTTTAGGCTGCTCTTCAACACCTTGCATTTAGAGCAAGTGGAGGTCAGGTTAGAATTATCGTCACTATTAGACCTACCTGTGGGGGTCTCCCCATGAAAAAAGTCACACGCATTTACTTTTTATCGATTCTAACGATATTACGTCTAATGTAGATACTCATTATTATTATAAGAAGTGGTGTAATTTTTGTTTGAATATATGAATGTTCTATTATGTATTGTTGACAATAAATAAATTTGAATTGAATACTATCACCTCTGTAAACAAAATCGTTATTTAGTGCTAATCCCATATTGAATACCGTATTTTTTCTATTATTTTCATTCTGACCCCGTTAAGGTGAAACAGTTGCTTTCAAAAACTACAATATTCGCTGGTATTATTTTGTAAGATATTAAAATTTATCGAATTGCTTTATTAAATATATTTTATTATTTTAAAGCTCCTAATGCAGATTCTGTAGACCATAGTAATTTCATTACCAGTTCATTAGTGTTAATCCCATATTGAATACAGCATTTTCGACGTTCTTCTCGTTCTGACCCCGTCAGGTGAAACAACCTAAAACAACTCTGTTGCCAAATTTTAGTTTTAACTCAACATGCAACTGATGATGATGCCATGAGCATTGAAACCTGGTTTTGCGTAATAAAAACTAGTAGACATTGACATTATCTGTGTTATTATTCAATCATGAAACAGTTGCTTTCAAAAACTACAATTATTTTTAAGATATTACAATTTATCTAATGACGTTATTGAATATTTTTTATAATTTTAAAGCTCTTAAGGCAGATCCAGTATATCATAATAACCATAATAATTCTATTACCAGTTCATTAATGATAATCCCATATTGAATACAGTATTTATTTTATTCTTTTCATTCTGACTATATTTCTGTTTCTACTATTTCTGAAATAGTCTACTTTCAATAACTATAAGGTACGCTGGAATTATTTTGTAAGATATTAGAGTTTATTGAATGGCTTTATTGAATATTTTTTATTATTCTAGAGCTTTATTATTCACAAGCACATCCTGTATACCATAATTATTTGAATACCAGTTCATTAGTATTAATCTCATATTGAATACCGTATTTTTTCATTCTGACCCCGTTAAGGTCAAACAGTTGCCTTCAAAAACTACAATATACGGAATTGAGGTATTACAATTTATTGAATGGCTTTATTGGATAATTTTTATTATTTTAAGGCTTATAAGGCAGATCATGTGTAACATAATAACCATAATAATTTGATTACCAGTATATGAAAATAGATTCAATATCGAAGACGCCTCGTTCCAAGTGAATTTCAAGATCTTTATCCTGACGTTTTCAACTCATTTGAGCACAGCAGTACACATTGAAGAAAGCAAACCAGGAGCGAACAGAGTAGACTACGGAGCGCGACCCCATGAATATTTTAGAAAGAAGAACGAACACAAAACCCAACTCAAACACCACACGATTTGCTCTTACGCCCTGCCGAACACATGGCGAGTCACGAAAATCCAAGTCCCATTTGCAAACGAGAATTCAGTGCTCGATTTTTCTCGAAACATCGAGATGGGAATCGTGTGAACGCTTGACAACCTGACATTTTTCTACCTCTCTTTTATTCCTGTTTCTTCTACTTTATCTTATTTCGTTTCTTCTTTGTCCTTCATCTTCTACTCGTTTCATACTCATTCTTTTCCAACGTCTTCGTATTCTTTTCCTTTTTATTCCCTGTTTTCTTCTTCTGCTTTCTACATTGTACATCTGCGATTTTTCTACTCCTTTTACTCTTCTTTCTCCACTTCTTCCTCTTGTTCATCTTCATCTTCTTTCATTTTTTATCTACTACTTCTCCTAATAAGGTGATATATATTTCTACGAACCTGCACTTCTCTATTATATTCGTCTTTATTTGCCATTTCTTATTCTTCCTGAATTCTTATTCATTCTTATAACTTATCTTTCTTGGTCTTCTTCTTCTTCTTCTTCTTCTTCTTCTCCACCTTCTCCTACTCCTTCATCTTCTGCTTCTTCTTCTTCTTCTACCACTTCTTCTACTACTACTACTACTACTACTACTACTACTTCTTCTTCTTCTTCTTCTACTTCTTCTCCTCCTCCTCCTTCTTCTTCTTCTACCACTTCTTCTACTATTACTTCTTCTTCTCCTTCTTCTACTTTTTCTTCTTCTTCTTCTTCTTCTTCTTCTTCTTCTTCTTCATCTTATTCTTCTTCTTCTTCTCCTCTTCCTTCTCCTAGTTATCCATCTCCTCCTCCTTCATCTTCTGCTTCTTCTTATTCTTATTCTCCTCCTTCTTCTTCTTCTTCTTCTTATTTTTCCTCTTCTTCTTCTTCTTTCTCTTCTTCAAGTACTTCTTCTTCTTCTTCTTCTTCTTCTTCTTCTTCTTCTTCTTCTTCTTCTTCTTCTTCTTCTTCCTCCTCTTCTTCTTCTTCTTCTTCTTCCTCTTCTTCTTCTTCTTCTTATTCCTCTTCTTTTTCTTCTTCTTCCACTTTTCCGCCTTCTCTCCTATCTTTTTTCTGCTACTTTTGTATTTTATTTATTTCTTATTTACCTCCTCGATTTTCTTTTCCCTTTTCAATTTTTATTCTTTTGTCCTTCTCCACCTTCTCCACCTTCTTCTTCTTTTTATTTCTTTTTTTTGTCTACTCCATCTCTTCTTCTCTCCATCTTCTTCTTCTTGTTTTTCTCCCTCCTTCTCTTCCTCTTTTTTCTTCTTTTACTTCTTCTCTTTATTTCCTTCTTCTTCTCTTTTTTTCTTCTCCCTTTACTTCTTCTTCTACTTATTTTTCCTCTTCTTCTTCTCTTTTTTCTTCTCCCTTTACTTCTTCCTCTTATTTTTCCTCTTCTTCTTCTTCTTTCTCTTCTTCATCTTCTTCTTATTTTTCTTCTTCTTCCACTTCTTCTACTTTCCCGCCTTCTCCTCTTATCTTTTTTCTTCTAATTTTGTATTTTATTTATTTCTTTTTCACCTCCTCGATTTTCATTTCCCTTTTCAATTTTTATTCTTTTCTCCTTCTCCACCATCATCTTCTTTTTATTCCTTTTTGTCTACTCCATCTCTCCTTCTCTCCATCTTCTTCTTCTTTTTCTCCTCCTTCACTTCCTCTTTTTTCTTCTTTTACTTCTTCTCTTTATTTTCTTCTTCTCTTTTCTCTTCTCCCTTTACTTCTTCTTCTTCTTTCTCTTCTTCTTCTTCTCCTTTCTCTTCTTCATCTTCTTCTTCTTCCACTTCTTCTACTTATCCTTCTTCTTCTCCTATTTTTTTCTATTTTTGTATTTTATTTCTTTCTTTTTTACCTCCTCGATTTTCTTTTCCCTCTTCAATTTTTATTCTTTTTCTTCTTCTCAATCTTCTTCTTTTATTCCTTTTTTCGTCTACTCCATCTCTTCTTCTCTCCATCATCTTCTTCTTTTTCTCCTCCTTCTCTTCCTCTTTTTTCTTCTTTTATTTCTCTTTATTTTCTTCTTCTTCTTCTCTTTTTTTTCTTCTCCCTTTACTTCTTCTTCTTCTTCTTCTTCTTCTTCTTCTTCTTCTTCTTCTTCTTCTTCTTCTTCTTCTTCTTCTTCTTCTTCTTCTTCTTCTTTTCTTCTTCTTCTTCTTCTTCTTCTTCTTCTTCTTCTTCTTCTTCTTCTTCTTCTTCTTCTTCTTCTTCTTCTTCTTCTTCTTCTTCTTCTTCTTCTTCTTCTTCTTCTTCTTCTTCTTCTCTTCTTCTTCTTCTTCTTCTTCTTCTTCTTCTCTTCTTCTTCTTCTTCTTCTTCTCTTCTTCTTCTTCTTCTTTCTTCTTCTTCTTCTTCTTCTTCTTCTTCTTCTTTCTTCTTCTTCTTCTTCTTCTTCTTCTTCTTCTTCTTCTTCTTCTTCTCTTCTTCTTGCTTCTTCTTCTTCTTTTCTTCTTCTTCTTCTTCTTCTTCTTCTTCTTCTTCTTCTTCTTCTTCTTCTTCTTCTTCTTCTTCTTCTTCTTCTTCTTCTTCTCCTTTTACTTCTTCTTCTCGCCATCATTTCCTCTTCCCTTCCCATCTCCATCGAACAGGCGACTCGGTTTCAATTTCCTGTCGATATCACTTTCTCAGTACGCCTCAATAAATCGAAAAGAATCTCTAATATTTTTGCGCGTATCCTGAATCATTCCTCTTCCCTCCCATTCACCATTTCACATCCTCATCCTCTTCCCTTTCTTTCCCCTCATTTCCCCACTCACTCACCTTCCCCAATGCCTCATCATCATTCCTCATTTCCCTCACAACCATCCATCCCATCATACAATACATGCAAGCATTCAATCGTATTTTTAGCGTGAATAACAGATTTGCGCTTCCGTTGTCATGGAGAAGATATCAGAATATGCGTGAAATTGGTCGAGAGATAACAATTGCGGTTAACTGTATCGCAAATAAAAAAATTGTTAATGGGACAAGCTTGCACAACAGCAAATGGAGAATTTATTATTTCATAGTTTGGATCTCAATGTTGAACCATAAATTAATTATGGTTAATAATTCTTCACTGGTGAATTTAAAACCTACTTTTTCGTGTGATTGCTATCTTGCATTGGTGTAATGCTTCCTCAGAAATGGCTACAACCCTTCATCAGGTTTTGAGAAAGCATTAAATCAATACGAAATAGCTATTACATGATTAAATATGTTTTTATTCACCAGTAGACCTCCACCCGTTACAGAGGAAGCATTACACCAATGTGAATAGGTATCA